>LGRX02017363.1:0-16818 GCA_001247695.2 Cymbomonas tetramitiformis
TCACTAGATATCAGAGGTCCCGAACTGTGTGTGGATAAACTCTAAAGATAAATAAACCCTAAGCTAGATATACCCGGAACGGTCTCTGACGGTTTCGGAGTCTAGCCTACCTGTGACACAGCGTGTGTTACAACACGAACCTACATACCAGTTAGCAGTCCAGTGTTGGTCCTAGAGATCTGTCATAGGGGCTTGCACCGGGACTCCCGGTCAGGGCTGCCTATACAGATTTCAGCACACCACCCCAGCACTGTGGGTGGTGACTGACTAGGAGAGTCAGAAAATGTAAGACATAAGTCTTAGGGCAGGAGTCAGGGTGACAAGGCCTAGCTGCTAATCTAACTGCGCAATTCTGATACACAAATTAGAACCCTCTAGCTAGCACAAGAGCAGAAACACACGGGCAATTAAGGTCCCGCTAAACTACTGAAAGGATCTGTGTCAGCAAGTCAAATTGAAGATTGCAAAGGTGTCAAAGTAAAACATAAACCAGATTGAAGACCATGTTGAGGTCAAAGCACATCTCAGCACACCACCATGAAAGTGGTGTACTGCCAGAACCTGAACCAGAGCTACTCGGGGTCAAAAGACAGAGGAGCACCGTCACCACAATGTCCACGGCAGTAGTTTGCAGCACTGCACTCCAGTGGGTCAGGCGGCCGGTGAACCACCGTCGCAGCACCCAAGGAGTGCAGTACCGCATCCAGAGTGACGGGGTCCAGCTCGGATATACCCGGGTAGATGCACAAGTCCCCCCTGCACAGCACAGGCTGCGGAGCAGCCCGACCCGATACCTGTACAGAGCCGATGTCGTTGGCCGCCGTGTACGCGGCAGCCCCCCCCTCCCATGATCGAGAGCAAGAGGATACGAGAGACGAAGAAAGAAAATCCCCACGTACCCGCGTGTGCGGGGAAGCCCCATGGTGGCTTGCCACAGCCGTAGGTGCGGGAAGCACCACCAGACTGAGGCACGTAGGCTGCGGACTCCGACGCATGATTAGCCGAGATGGCCGGAGTCCGCGGCTTCACCGTGAAAGTGCCGTCGGCGAAGTCCTCGTAGTCGTCCGTGTCGTACCCAGTGAGGTCAGACGGCATGACCGCGGCGTGATTAACTGTCTGCACGAAGCCTCCGAACTCACCGCATGTCGCCTCCGTGGTGGTCACCCGCGCCGATTGATTTGGCGAGGGCCCCACATCGTCCACCTGCGAGACAGGGATAACAGGGGCCGGCACGGCGGACGCCGATGCCGCCGCACCACCTGCCGGAACCTGCTCCTCCGGCGCGACCCCCGCCGTAGCGGCAGGGCCACACACCAGAGCCGATGCATGCTCCTCCACCTCACTCCCAGGAACAAAGGACGCGTGAGTGAAATGTACCTTTCCTTGGGCGGCCTGAACCTCAGAGGTTCTTAAGGGTTCGCTTGGAAGCGATATGATATATGATATATAGCGAGGCTATTATGGAACGTTAATAGCTCACGCAGCGTATGTGTGGATATGAGTGCAGTGCTTCTTCAGAAGTGACTGCTGTAGCCCAACGCTACCTCATTTTACGCAATGCCCCGCATCTCATAGATGCCACCACAATTGGGTTGTGAACCCAAGGCATTGGTTGAACAATCAGTATCGGCTGAACGAATAAGCCATATGATACTCGCATGCTTGTTCAGAACATGCTAGAAGCGAAGATGAGTTTTCTCCGAACACTTTTGGTTCTTCAAGACTTCATCTTGCTTTGTCATCTCGATGCCACAACCTGGCCTCTCAATGACAGGTGTCACTCAAGGTTAGTGAATGACAAATGGTACGACTGTACATGTCATAGTCGACCGTACTGACGACTGTCATAAATGTATGACGCGACTCGACCTGTACAGTCATGATCGACCATACTGTCGACTGTCATAATAATATATGACATGACCGATTGTCATAATAATATATGACATGACATGACATGTATGACAGGTATGACACGTATGACATGTATGACACATATGTCATCGGTCATAACCCTGACAGATCTCCCCTCTTAAGAGAGTTGTGTCCTCACAACGGGCATACCTTTTGTATATGTCTTTAACCCCTAAACCGTCATAACTATTTTTGGTTTTGGTTGAAGTCAGTGTTTTCCATATAGCCGCCGCATACGAAGGCCGATTTGCGTTTTGAGCATACCACTTGAAACGTATTTCAAAGGCGCATCGCACTGCATTGTTCAAAATTGAGCATCGAGTGAAAATGCGATGTCACCAATGAATGTATATCTCACGCATTGCGGCGCTGAATGCGTATCCACTGCCCCGTGTAAACCCGAATCATGACCCTAGCATGTTTTGCATAACGCCTAGCTATGTGTTGAAGATGTAACGTGGCCTAAATAGGGTTGAACATGCGTATTTATACGCGTAAACCATAACCGTGTGTTGCGTCAAACGATTTTCACACTCTTCATCGTTTGATCTTGGAAGCATGCGACAGTTTTGAGAGACATTGGGCACGCAGTTTGATGCGCATAAGGGAGACCTTTTCAAAACTGTTTTCAAAAGCATTTTTGGATTTTAGACGGCTTCATAAATCAATTTTGGGTACCCTTGGGTCATATATGACCCAGGAAACGGTTTAAGGGTTAATGTCTTTGTTGTTGTCGCTTCTTGCTGGTACCAGTCTTCTTACACCGATTTGAGGCGTCCCTCATGGTGTTTTTAGGTTATTGGGGGGAACTGAGTCCACTTTAGTCCCTCACCTTAGGCATTTAGCCATACAGTCCTTAGGATGTAGCCCACCTTTCCGGAAATCGTATCGTTGAGTGACGTTCCAAGGTTCAATGAAGAGCGTTTTCGCGATACAATCCTACGCTGGATTACTGATTGATCCACACGTTATCATGTATGTGCTAGACGATTCAAAGCATCCGAAGTCTACGTTACGGATTATTTGCGCTAGCCGTCGATGCCTTTTGCGCGATCGATGATCCCACGATTATAACGAATTATATTCGAACGATTCTCGGCCTATTATAGTGCACCCAACTCTTCCTCCCCTCCTTAAGCTACTTTGGAGGATCCTAGGCGGTGATGGGGAGCCCGATTTCGATAATAAACGAACAAAGGGGCTTGTTTTAATGCAAACGGAGCGGCCCTGCTTAACGGAATTGGACTTATAATCCTTTACCGGTCTGCTCAACTCCTTAATATTTTTGTCCAGTACGCACGCTTTGACGAACATCTATCGCGATGAGTGAGAATGGATTCGCCACGTACTAATGTGAAATTTATTTAGTTATGTTTGTCAAGCACAACTTAGGATCACAACTCCGTCTACCTCAGTCGATGTCTCCGGTAGTTTCGGATGACTGGCCAAGAATCCGATGACAAACCACGGTTTTGGCAAAGGTAGCATTTAGCAGTTTTTATTTATCCACAGATATGATATCTCGCATGTGTGCGTATCTGTGCAAGGGTATGATTTTGAACAAGGCTCACTACACCTTTAGCAAGGAAGGATCAATTCCCGCTTCAATGCAACATAATGATAAACATTAAGAGCAAGGTTATATAGATGATCGATATGTATTAGTATATATTACAAGAAGTAAGGGCATAAGGCTTAATATAATGTTTAGCCTTCATAGGCAGCTATAATGTCTGCTGCATTGGTCAACTCTGTGGCTTTGACCCAGGTGTCATGCTCAGGACCGTAGCCTGCATATCGTACTAAATAGTATTTGACACCTCTAGTGAACTTATCCGAGAGTATATGTGATATCTCAAATAGTGGTTGCCCTTCATCGGTGATCATCTGTGGCAGAGGCAAAGGTGCTTGAATCGAGTCATTGTACAGCTCTAATCTGGAAACAGGCTGTACCGGATGAATACAGATATCAAGATTTCCGAAATCTAACTCGTATGCACGTCCATGGCTAAGCACTTTGGAAATAGTGAACGGCCCAATATATGGCTGCTTAAAGTGTCTGCCTGCCTCTGTCAAACCAGTCCATTGAATAAACTCGGTCCCTAAAAGAACTTTCTGCCCGACTGCGAACTGCTTAGGCATGTGAGTCTTATTGAATCTGGCTTGGCTAATTTCTGCTGCTCGGGAAATGTTGTCTACCGCGTTGGCATGAACAACCGAGTACTGGTCAAAATGATCTCGAATAGCTCTTTGTATTGGAACAGGAGCTTCTGGCGGAATAGTGATAACCAGATCATGAGGCGAAAGTGGTTGCGCCATCGAGTCGAGATAAAATGGTGAATAACCAGTTGATGCAGAAACGGTATTGTTAATTGCAAACTCCACCAGAGGCAACCTGTCCTCCCACGAATTGGCTGAAGTATCATTGCAACAACACCTGAAAATGAAAATGCTACTAATCAGTTTGTAAACCAGAGGATGGTGAAATAAAATTAGAATCAACAATCTGAAATTTACCTGAGGATGTCCTCAATGAAGGCATGGCTCCTCTCATTGGCAGCATTCGACTGTGGATGGTGTGATGACGTCATGGACAATCTCGTACCAGTAGATTTCCACAGAGTCTGCCAGAATGTAGAGGTGAATCTGGGGTCTCGATCTGAGATGATGTTCCTCGGAAGACCATGGAGCTTGAAGATATGCTGCATATAGATAGAAGCAGTATGCTGAGCTGTCCAGGTCATGCTGAAAGGAATGAGATGACAACGATGGGAGAATTGGCACATTACCACAAATATACTGTCGTGCCCATTAGTGGTGATAGGCAGATCAGTGATCCAATCAAGAGATACATCAAGCCATTTTGTCTTAGGCACAGAATATCGTATGTGTGCCTGACCATAAGGCTTGTGTCGCCTCGTTTTCTGGCGCTGACAAACGGGGCACTCCCGAATGTACTTAATAGCTGCCGTTGTCATTCCTGGCCAATAATACCGGCTACGCAGAAGATGAAGCATGCGATTTTTGCCTACATGACCAGAAATAGTGGCTGAGTGGCACTCATGAAGAAGAATGTGGCGAAGTTGTGTGATCTCACCGTCATCTGTGGGGACTTTAGCTGTTGGTGGGATGTACAGCTGTCTGCCATATATGGTCTTACGATAGATCAACACCTGAATGAGCTCGAAGCTGTAGCTGCTGACTGACTGTGATGAAGTCGATGATGTCAGCTTAGCCAAAATAGTCTGTGCAAATGTGTCACGATCATATTCGGATATAATGATGTCGTGTAGCTGATGAGCTGATGAAGAAGATATAAGAGCAATGAATGTAGGGTCTGCGGATGGAATGACCTCGCTGATGTCCATATGATGAAGACAATCAGTAAGTTCAAAAAGTGCAGAGATACGCGTGAGTGCGTCTGCAACCTTATTCTTCTCGCCAGCAATGTGCTCTATACGGAAGTTGTACTCAGAGAGTTCGTCCAACCACCGTGCCTGTTTGGGGCTCAGTGTGGATTTGGTCTGGAAATAAACCAATGGTTGATGATCTGAGCGTACAATAGTCTCAGGAGCTCCCAACAAGATGTGGCGAAAGAATCGGAAGCCTTCCACAATGGCAAATAGCTCGATCTCAGGAATAGGCCAACGTCTCTCTGTATCGGATAGAGTGACGCTGTGATAGCCACATGGCTTCATACCTTTTCCTTGATCCTGGAGTAATACTTGGCCAACGTGTGTGCCTGATCCATCGACCTCCAAAATAGATGGCAGTTTCTGATCTGGAAGCTGTAATACTGGAGAGTTACAGATGGCACTTTTGAGGTTATCAAATGCCTGCTGCTGCTCAGTTTCCCAGACAAACTCTGCATTATCTTTAAGGAGACGATTGAGAGGTTCGGCAACTTTGGAGAACTTTGGTATGAATCTCCTAAATTGACCAACTATGCCCAAGAATGACCGAAGGGATGACTTGCCATCTTTAGCCATACGGCGTAGAGGCTGCTTTCCAACGGTAGGACCATAAGACACTGGAGGCGGAATTGCCATGACTGCTCTGATCCTGTCTTCGATGATGGATAGGCCTGCTTCAGATATGTGATGTCCGATAAAATCTATAGATCTAACGAACAACTCCACCTTGGAAGGCCTGATGAAAAACTGGTGATCTCTGCAACGCTGGAGGAACTGCCGAACATGCTTCACATGACTGTCAAAATCTGGACTGTATACGATAGTGTCGTCCATGAATATGACAAGGAACTGGTCGATGAAGTCGAAAAATGCCCGATTTCCTACACGAAGTGCTGTTGCAGGAGCATTGGTCAATCCGAAAGGCATAACTGTCCATTCATAAGAACCGTATCTGGTGCGAATAGCAGTTTTATGTATATCATCCGGATGAATGGGGATTTGGTGAAAGAACTGGTTGAAATCAAATCTACTGAACCATCTTGATCCCTTCAGCTGCTCTAGTAGGGTGTCATGTGGTGGTAGTGGATACGTGTCCTTGACGGTGATGTTATTCAGGGCACGATAATCACAACACATCCTCCACTTTCCCCCTGGCTTAGGAGCGAAAATGATTGGGCATCCATATGGCGATGATGATGGACGAAGGATACCCAACTCGACATATTTGATGATTTGCCGTTTGAGTTCCTCCATCATGGGTGCTGGAATGGTGCGTACTGGCTGTGAAGGAGGCTTATGTCCAGGTTCGATGTCGATTCTATGATATCCACCTTCAAACCGCTCTGGCCTATGACCAGCCGGAAGATCCTCTTGGAAAACGTCTGAAAAGTCTTCTCTCACTTGATCACGTGCTGCTGTGACCTCGGGGTCTTCCATTGTGGTGTCTGAGTCTGATGCTGTAAAGACCAATTCACCATCGACCTCGGAGAGAAAAAAGAGATATGCTACGGCTTCTTCAGCCGAACCACTGGATCGAATGCGACGGAGATGTTTCCTCATAGTGGTGGCACTGACCAATTCCATTTCAGGAAGGCCATCTGAGTCTGGAGTCTGCTCAACTCTGGACAATACTGTGCGAATACTGGAGCCTGATGAGTGCTTCCTAGTGATCGTCAGATTTTTGGTCTGAAAGTCAATATGTGGATTCCTCCTCTCCAACCAATCTTGACCCAGAATGACAGTGAATGGTTTCATATCAATGATGTAGAGATCTACTGAATCCTTATACTTGCCCAGCGTGAATGTAGCATTGGGAAGATAGGATGTGCATGGTAGTTGGCTTCCTCCAGCCAATCCCACTGAAAATGAAGAAGAATCTGTGGGAGGTATACCAAGCTGTGCAGCGAACTGTCTGTCGATGAAAGATGATGTGGCTCCTGGATCAACCAAAATGTGAGTATTCTGTCCATGGACTTTCCCCTTATACAGCAACAGCTTTTTCTGCGATTTCAGCTGTGCTGTCTGAGATTGCATCTGTGCGATGTTTTCTGTGGGATTATCCATCTGCTGAAACTGTAGTGTCAGTCTGGATAGGACTTCCTCTGAAATACTCTCAATCCGGCCACTTGCTTCAGTGGCACTTTATGGCTGATCTACCCTCGGGGTGCTCTCATCACCGGTACCTGCGCAGTACCCTGAGAGTTTCCCTGAGGAGCTGGAGCTGATGGAACTGGATCTGGAGTTGCAACTGCTGCATTGATGCTGTGCTGACTCTTCAGTTCCTTGACCAAGGTGTTGATCGTATTAATGAGTTTGTTAGACCCATCTTTTGCACCCTGATTCTTCTGTGGCTGTCTCTGATTCTGAAAGGGATTCTGTGCTGGTGGCTTGCCTTTGATCTGCTTTCCATCATTGGTAGTGGTGGCCCAACAATCCTTCTCGATGTGACCTGGTCGATCACAACGATGGCAAGTCTTATTCTGATTCTGTTTCTGTGATTGTCCTTTTCCTTTTCCTTTTCCCTTGCCTTTGCCACTTTTTCCTTTATTCCTATTCTGATTGGACTTCTGACTGTCATTCTGTTTCCAATTCTGATTTTTGGATCTGTCGTATGGCTTATTGCCACGTCCTCTGTCCTTATCCTTTTTGGCTGGCCCTCCAGATGACTGTTCCTTCTGCCCTTTATAATGAAGAGTCTCTGATTGCTTCGAATGAACGACATAGTTCAAGTCGAGCAATATTTGTGTGGTTAGTGACCACGACATATTATTCCTTTCTGTCTCTGTCAGGAATCGTAAATGAAACTGTCTGCGAAGTTCCGGATCTACGCTGTTGACGAATCTGTCCTTTATCAACACATCTTCCAGTTCAACTGCTGCCAGTGCAGCCAGTGAAGTGAATGTGCGTAGATAATCTGAAAAAGTCTGGTTTTCCTGTTTCAGTGACATTAGGTGTTTTTTAGCCACTGATCTTTTATGGGGGTTACCAAACTGTCTGAGGAAAATCCCTCTGATTCCTGCAAATGTGGCATCTGGTTGATTTGCCACGACCTGGAAATAGTGTCTGTCGTTATTCTGTATGAGAGTGAGAAACACTGTGATCAAATCCTTATCATTGACACCTGGATAAGTGAACTGGAAATATCTGTCCACTGTTTCCAACCAGACCTCTGCGTCCTGTCCTGATTTGAATTCCCTAGGTGGTGCCATTTTCACCTTGGGGACCAAACTGGGTGGAGCTGGTGGAGCTGGTACTGTATCTGCATCTGGATCTACAAAGACCATCGGAGGACTGTCTGCTGTATACTCTTCATCTGGTTCCTGAGGCTCGTTTTCAGGATCTCGATATCTACTCATATCAGGCTTCATTCGGCTGATATTGTCGAAGAACCCTATCTTGTCGTATCTGGTCTGGGTATTATCATAACCAGCGTGCCATTTCGGAATCTTGAAACGACTGTATGCATCATATGAGCCTAAGATGTCAAAGAACCATGTAGACGGATCTGCATTGATGGGTGGAATATCTGGATCTTCTGCTTCTGCCATCTAATAAAGACAAAACACAACACCAAAATCTCTTCAGCTAACTGAGTGTGTGAAGATATATATATATACCTATGTTATATATGGTATATCTGTATATTATGATGAGGTTATGCATGTACATATATCCACCTTCTTCCCCCCTCAAGGAAGTGTGTGATACAGTGGCAGTTGTCAATTGCCAATACCTCATTCAGCATGCATTCCTTATAGGAATCAGCTGTTACAGTTTTAGGGTTGCAGCCCTACAGTCCTTGGGTTGTAGCCCTGCAGTTTTTGGGTTGTTGCCCTACAGTTTTAGGGTTGTTGCCCATAGTATTATCATGTCTACGATGATTTAGCATGATATAATAATGCCAAAAAACGAAGTTTTTCCAAATAATGGCGGCATTTTAGGGCATGTGTGGTTACAGTGGCCCTATTACCCAATACAGTGTTTAGGGTGTTACTTGATATCAGTAACCCTAATACAGGTAAAAAAAAAGCAGTATAACGATTTTGCCAAGATTTTTAGGCAAAACTGCATTCAATACCTAAGTGAATGTTAGGTGATTTTCAGAGGGTACGTTATACCCCTCACACTGAACGGCATGAGATCGGCCAACAAAAGCCAGCCCACCATCATCCCAGTGGATGTGATCATGCCAGCCCCTCACACACACATTCAAATATTAGGGTGTTACAGGGTGTTACACGTGTTATGTCTTTCAGGGATTGTTATTAGATAGATAAATATCCATTATAGCAAAAAAAATCAATCCCGAATTTGCAAAAGATTACACGTACAGCATTTTGACCGATTTAGTGTTACAGCCAATATGTTTACCCCTATATATTACACACCTAATATCTAGGGTGTTACACGAGATATGACATGTGTCATTATGATTTTCTCATACCTCAATAGGTATAAAATCATATTATCAAATAAAATAGGGTCCGATTTTCAATTTTCAAATCTATCGCAAACGGATTTTACCTATTTTGGCCGTTTTTGGCTATATATATATATATATATACATATCTCTGTGTGTGTGTGGACTGCAAAGTACAGAAGCACTGCAAATCACTTTTCCTTTGCACATGACAAATTTCATGGCATAAAAGTGAATTATGCTGTATATCAACATCTGTGGTTGATCACATTTCTGGGTTTTACTGATTTAAACCCATGGAGGCAAATGCACTCTCTGGTGATATTTAAGATATATCAACTGTAAATGAATTCACAGTTGTGTCAGATCCTAAGATATATTTGGATGTATACAACGAGTATATCAAGTGATATCTCTATGTTCAAATACATCTGGACACTGCTAGATGTAATCTAAGCAGTTTTTACACAACACATTGTTTGTGTATATGTATGTCCACAACCACCTTTTGTCAATTCATGTATGGTTGCTGATCTGAGTTGGTACATGCATGTGAAGTGATCATCTGTATCAACTGTCAGAATGCAATGTAGATATTGATGTTGCTCCAGCGATGATATGTGAGTGAGACGCATGGACAGTGCTCAACAGTGACCAGCTGTTTTTTGAGCACTGTATACTGCCTTCGGGTCTGGAGATATCTCCATCCAGCCCTTCAGCATGTTATTTGATCCTGTCCCATATCTATCGCCATCACTTGACACTTCCACGCACATGTGTTTGGAAGTGGGATCTATGTATTATGTATTGATACAATACTTAATCATTACACTTGGAGTCAGTGTATTGTCAACATGAATGCTAGTGTTTGTGCAGTGTATAGTACTGCTGATTAGTACTATTGTGTGTGTGTGTGTTTACTTACACACACTTTGCAAGATCTTTATGGATATCACAATATCCTAACAGCTTATCATGCAGATTGTCAGCATACCACGTACTGATTATATCTAACATGATATATATAGTTTAGGGATTGTTGTAATTCCATGATAATCTCATTATGATATGAGTTGCTGTTAAATTTCACATGAAGCTCAGGTGAGCATTCCTTCAAGTAATCCACCATAGAATGTACATGTTACCTGGAGAGCATCTCGGCTCCACCAGGGCACGACAAACTAATTATGGTGTTATGATTATTGTCAGGCACCCTTTGCAACATGGATTCTAATATAGTTTAGCATTCACTGCAATATGCTTATGCTCTATTTAATACAGCTGTTATCGTGATCAAGCTGTTCAATATAATAAAGTATGTAACATTTACAACATTGCAATCATTCAGAACAAAATGTGTGCATGATATAGAAGTATATGCACTGTGTATTAATGATTGCTGTAAGTGAAATGAGTGTATATGTGTGTGTGCTGATCTGCACGCACATGTTGTGCACAAATCACTGTGCTGCTAATAAGTATAATGCTGATGATCAAAAGTATTTGTGTGGTCATCAGAACATTGGAATCTGCTGCATGGTATAATAATGCATGGTACATCTCGCTGCATGCGATGGATAGTATATGCTGCAAGTGTGCGTGTGTGTGTGTGTGATATGGCTACACACACAACATATAGTACACAAACATGTGATTGCACAGCGTCCATATTTATCTGATTTCATCTACTTATATGTGTGTGTGTGTGGCTACACACACAGCATATGATGCACACCCATGTGATTGCAAACTTGTATGTAAATCTGCCAGTAAATGGATAACATCATCTCTTATGTGCAAGCATCACAGATTTTAAGTAGCATGCTGCATATATGTATACCATCATCGCGCGTCATCCGATCATGATAAATCTAGCAGGTGTGTATATATCCTGTCAAGCAAAATCGTCATGCGCGCATAGACTAGTGATTTTTGCAACCATTTAAAATGACAAGATTTTGATGCGTATACTGCACTGAAAATTAGTGCGAGTAGCGATTTATCAAAGTCGCTGATGTGCGCGCTGCAAATAGTGAACATATCTCTGTCGCAGGTTTGTATGGCATACGATATGAATGCCATTTCGCGTACGGAACATACACTGATGACGATTTGTTCATCTGCGCGTCAGTATGTCGCATATCGTGCAATTTTGCGAATGATAGCAGCATATGTATGCGATTTGTATGCTGTATGCATACCTCTTCGCGCTGTTATACTCTGACGGTAATTATGCGAGCGTAAGTATTAGCGACGGTATCTTCCGCGCACTTCGTCCGCTGTTTATTACGCAGCGAGTGTATTTATGCGATATATGTCTTATATGTGCGACTGCGAGCGCCTGTATGTATATGCGATCCGCGAACCTGTTGCACACACAAAATACAATATATCTCTATTTGCTGCACTGCACACTTAGGTTCTCGTTCGTCGCGTGGACGATTAGAATACCACTCTTAAGGGTTCGCTTGGAAGCGATATGATATATGATATATAGCGAGGCTATTATGGAACGTTAATAGCTCACGCAGCGTATGTGTGGATATGAGTGCAGTGCTTCTTCAGAAGTGACTGCTGTAGCCCAACGCTACCTCATTTTACGCAATGCCCCGCATCTCATAGATGCCACCACAATTGGGTTGTGAACCCAAGGCATTGGTTGAACAATCAGTATCGGCTGAACGAATAAGCCATATGATACTCGCATGCTTGTTCAGAACATGCTAGAAGTGAAGATGAGTTTTCTCCGAACACTTTTGGTTCTTCAAGACTTCATCTTGCTTTGTCATCTCGATGCCACAACCTGGCCTCTCAATGACAGGTGTCACTCAAGGTGAGTGAATGACAAATGGTACGACTGTACATGTCATAGTCGACCGTACTGACGACTGTCATAAATGTATGACGCGACTCGACCTGTACAGTCATGATCGACCATACTGTCGACTGTCATAATAATATATGACACGACCGACTGTCATAATAATATATGACATGACATGACATGACATGGATGACAGGTATGACACGTATGACATGTATGACACATATGTCATCGGTCATAACCCTGACAGAGGTGAGGGCATCAAGCCGCCGCAAGATGTCCTCGTCGTCGGTCCCGCCAGAAGGCGGAGGCGGCACGGAGAAACCGTAGGCCGCAACATCGATCCCACCGACGCCGTCATTCGCGACCGCTCATTCGCGACCGCAGAAGAAGCACGCACAAGCGCTAACAAGGGTTACTGTAGTATCCACCCACCCCGCGCCCGATTCGGCGCGAAGTGGGATAGACACCCTTGATTGATCACATAATCATGTCCACTCCCCACCCCAAGCCAACACCGCGCCACGCTCCTCCCGTTTCACGGCACCGCCGCCCCACCTGACCCACGTGTGTGCCTCACCGCCACTACATGGGAAGCGTGTAGAGGGGGACCATCCTTATTAAATACAATTGTATTCCTTAAGTACCTTCTGTATTTTGCCAGGATTTACAAGTATTTCGGAACGCTTCCCATGTAGTGAGCACCTACGGTTATCTATGGCAGATCTGCATAAGCCGACACCGTGATCGTTCTCCGAGAACGGCAATTGTTGCAGAATAGATTTATATTATATATATTTGTGTTTTGACAACAATTACCGCTTTTCCCCCGATCGATCACCAGAACTATAAATGTTGCCAGAATCAGAATATATTAGATATATTGGTGTTTTGTCAACATTTACCGCTTTTCACCCAGAACTATAAAAAGGAACAATGGAACATTGTTCCCAGTGTTGCCACAATCAGAATATGTTACATATATTGGTGTTTTGACAACATTTACCGCTTTTTTTCTCTTCCGATATCTTAATGGCGACCCAGATATTCAACGCTGATTGTTGTGACATTTTACCAAATATTGATAATAACTCGATTGATTTAATTATTTTAGATTTGCCTTATAATCAAACTGCATGTAAATTTGACAATCAAATTATTGATTTAGATCGGTTATGGAAAGAACTGAAACGTATTGGTAAACTACAAACGGCATATGTATTCTTTTGTACAACTAAATTTGGATATAAGTTAATTTCAAGTAATGAGAAAATGTTCAAATATGATATCGTATGGCAGAAATCGATGAGTTCTGGATTCTACCATTGCAATCATCAACCACTGCGATCGCACGAAATGTTATGGGAGGGTGTGGCGGTTGACGGGAGGGGCGTGGGAGCAGGGGGTGTCGACCATTATGAGCGCGGAGGTTACCGATTTGACGCAGTAGTTAGTCTCGACCAGTGGGAGAGGATTGGTTGTCATGGCGGCTGCTGTAGAGTTAGATTAGTCGGATTCTCCATGTATGTGCTAGCAGGGGGGACTTTTAGGATAGGGACTGCCCTTGACCCTGTATGGTAGCCGGGGGCGAATTGGCTCCCCGGGGTAAATTAATTTAACTCCTATGCTAGTATTTACCCCGGAAACGGGGTAAGATTAATTGGCATATTCCTTAAATCTTAGCCCCATGATACCCCTCTAGGGACCCCCAATGACCTTGGTGGGTATGTCAAATTGACCGCATGAGAGCCATAAGCAACGATATATAGGGTCTTTCAACGGTCACCATGGTATGACAAAGTTCGAAAGGTACGTCGATCAAAGAAGTAATAAAACCCATACTAGCATACCCTAGGTATGGGAGTTTTAGTCACTCGACTGTGACACCCTGTCCCATTGAATATTCACCAACGCTAGAGAGAGTTTTAAAACAGTCGAGTGGAACGTCAAGAGAGGGGAAGAGGCGAGACACATACATATTCCAGATTTTTAGCATTATTATTATAAACTCTTAAACTGTAACATCGACTGCGTTGTTTGCAACTGTATCACACTAGTATACGTTTGTCGTATTTGAAAATCGTCAAGCGAAATCAAGTCGTGTGGGTATACTTAAGAATCTTCGAACTCCTTTAGCTCTCGTTTCGTTTTCGCAAAGGACATGCCGTGGTACAGCAGAGTTTCGAGGCTCTTCAAAAGTGATAAAAGCCCAGGGAAGGTATTATCCCTCCGAAGAACGCTCCTTTTTCACATAATTCTGAATGAAGGCTTCAGTTATCACGTTTTCCAAGTTGACTTCGACCAGATCCCGAGAAGATTTGGGCTTCACGTTAGCTGCGATGAGATCCTGGACGCCTTTCAGTGCAGCAGGGCCGCCAGTAGATACTTATCGTGTTGCTATAGCACTTTTGATTTTCGTTCGGACGTGCGGTTGTCTATTTACATTAAGTCGCTGTCTTTAGTGTATCCTGATTGATTTACTTGCGTGATTGATGTACATACGAACGAATTTTAGGCTGAAGAGTTGTACACCGCCGTGGAGAAAGGAGACCTTAAACTTGTCAAGAAGCTGCTGAAGTATAGCAAGTATTTTGAGGCCAACAACACTAAAAAGGTTCGTCGCGCCGCGAGCTCACTTTCGCCCGGTTTTTCTGCGAGTGACAACACAGCCGTGTGAAGAAAGCTGCCGCAGACCCTCTTCATTCTGACTGGGCATCCGCTTATCAGGCCTGCAACACTTGACTCGCATACCTCTTTCTAAGATTTTTGCAAAATATGCTTCAGGGATGCTGGAGTCTCGTGCACACAGCTGCATTTGCCGGCCACAAGGATGTCCTGGAGGTGCTGGTATCCAAATATGGCGAGGTGACTATGAGAGCAGAGGTATTGCAACTTATCCTTCCTGTGATACCCCTTCGCTACTCTGCTGGGCTGGGACGATGAACACTGCAGCGTCCAACCTGTAGAAACCCTGTCAGTTTCAAGATAGTTGTGCACGCTTCAAAGTTGGCTCTTGCCGCCAAAACTCTTGACTATGCTTTTCGTTCAGGAACTATCACATACTTCATAGGGTTTGTCATACCTCTAAACGTAACTCTGAGCTAATGACTCGAACGCTATTCCTTATCGCTTACGTGCAAAGACCACAGGACGACCTTACACCGTTGCATCTCGCCGCAAACAAAGGCAACCTCGCCGCAGTCAAGTTCTTGCTGGAGAAAGGAGCCGCGCTGGACGCTGTCACGAAGGTGCGAACCGGAGTTTCTATCGATGTCCATCCGTCGATGCGTGTGGTGCGTTTGGCGCGCTTCAGCGAGCACGCGCAACCCTGGCTACTGAGAGCTCGTTCGGATTCAGCATGCGTTCGCTCAGGCCGAGGTTGCCATTGTTCTTCAGGAGCACAACTGGACTCCTCTTCACTCCGCGATCCTCCTGGGACACTCCTCCGTTGTTGGAGAGCTGCTTCTGAAGAAAGCTTCTCCCGACGCACAAGACAAGGTTAACTTCAGCCAACCGCCTTCCCTGCCTACTGTGGCGCCTGCTTATGCACCCCTGTTTCGGTAAGGAATTCCCTTCGTGGACTCACAAAGTTAATCGAGGATAGAGCGAGAGCAACTGTCGGCACCGTTAACTCAAGTAAGACCACACGTATAATCCGTTTTCATTGTTGGCACGAAGGTGAGACTCCGTGCAGGGAGCTTCACTAGTCACAGGTCACACGCTGTGTTGCTTGTGAAGCTGATCTCGGCGCTCTCCACACATCACGGTGACCTGTTGCACTCCTCAAATTGCGGTGACATGATGATCTGCTCACATCGAGGTGACGTGGCGCTCTGCACAACTCGGGGTGACGTGGTGCTCTGCGCACCTCGGGGTGACGTGGTGCTCTGCACAACTCGGGGTGACATGACGCTCTGCGCACCTCGGGGTGACGTGGTGCTCTGCACACATCGGGTGACTTGGCGCCTCTGCAAACACCTAGGTGACGTGGAACTCTACACACATCGGGGTGATGTGGCGCTTGAACATATCGGGTTGACGTGGCAGTTTGCTCACATCGAGGTGACTTGGTGCTCCGCACACAACGGGCTGGCGTCGCGCTCTCCACACCACGGGCTGACGTGATTCTCTACACACATCAAGGTGACGCGGTGCTCCGCCCACAACGAGGTGACGTGGCGCTCTGCACACATCGAGGTGACGTGGCGCTCTGCACACATCGAGGTGACGTGGCGCTCTGCACACAT
>LGRX02017370.1:0-14085 GCA_001247695.2 Cymbomonas tetramitiformis
TGTTGGTGGAATGTACAGCTGTCTGCCATATATGGTCTTACGATAGATCAACCCTTGAATGAGCTCGAAGCTGTAGCTGCTGACTGACTGTGATGAAGTCGATGATGTCAGCTTAGCCAAAATAGTCTGTGCAAATGTGTCACGATCATATTCGGATATAATGATGTCGTGTAGCTGATGAGCTGATGAAGAAGATACAAGAGCAATGAATGTAGGATCTGCAGATGGAATGACCTCACTGATGTCCATATGTTGAAGACAATCAGTAAGTTCAAAAAGTGCAGAGATACGCGTGAGTGCGTCTGCAACCTTATTCTTCTCGCCAGCAATGTGCTCTATACGGAAGTTGTACTCAGAGAGTTCGTCCAACCACCGTGCCTGTTTGGGGCTCAGTGTGGATTTGGTCTGGAAATAAACCAGAGGCTGATGATCTGAGCGTACAATAGTCTCAGGAGCTCCCAACAAGATGTGGCGAAAGAATCGGAAGCCTTCCACAATGGCAAATAGCTCGATCTCAGGAATAGGCCAACGTCTCTGTGTATCGGATAGAGTGACGCTGTGATAGCCACATGGCTTCATACCTTTTCCTTGATCCTGGAGTAGTACTTGGCCAACGTGTGTGCCTGATCCATCGACCTCCAAAATAGATGGCAGTTTCTGATCTGGGAGTTGTAATACTGGAGCGTTACAGATGGCACTTTTGAGGTTATCAAATGCCTGCTGCTGCTCAGATTCCCAGACAAATTCTGCATTATCTTTAAGGAGACGATTGAGAGGTTCGGCAACTTTGGAGAACTTTGGTATGAATCTCCTAAATTGACCAACCATGCCCAAGAATGACCGAAGGGATGACTTGCCATCTTTAGCCATACGGCGTAGAGGCTGCTTTCCAACGGTAGGACCATAAGACACTGGAGGCTGAATTGCCATGACTGCTCTGATCCTGTCTTCGATGATGGATAGGCCTGCTTCAGATATGTGATGTCCGATAAAATCTATAGATTTGACGAACAACTCCACCTTGGAAGGCCCGATGAAGAACTGGTGATCTCTGCAACGCTGGAGGAACTGTCGAACATGCTTCACATGACTGTCAAAATCTGGACTGTATACAATAGTGTCGTCCATGAATATGACAAGGAACTGGTCGATGAAGTCGAAAAATGCCCGATTTCCTACACGAAGTGCTGTTGCAGGAGCATTGGTCAATCCGAAAGGCATAACTGTCCATTCATAAGAACCGTATCTGGTGCGAATAGCAGTTTTATGTATATCATCCGGATGAATGGGGATTTGGTGAAAGAACTGGTTGAAATCAAATCTACTGAACCATCTTGATCCCTTCAGCTGTTCTAGTAGGGTGTCATGTGGTGGTAGTGGATACGTGTCCTTGATGGTGATGTTATTCAGGGCACGATAATCACAACACATCCTCCACTTTCCCCCTGGCTTAGGAGCGAAAATGATTGGGCATCCATATGGCGATGATGATGGACGAAGGATACCCAACTCGACATATTTGATGATTTGCCGTTTGAGTTCCTCCATCATGGGTGCCGGAATGGTGCGTACTGGCTGTGAAGGAGGCTTATGTCCAGGTTCGATGTCGATTCTATGATATCCACCTTCAAACCGCTCTGGCCTATGACCAGCCGGAAGATCCTCTTGGAAAACGTCTGAAAAGTCTTCTCTCACTTGATCACGTGCTGCTGTGACCTCGGGGTCTTCCATTGTGGTGTCTGAGTCTGATGCTGCAAAGACTAATTCACCATCGACCTCGGAGAGGAAAAAGAGATATGCTACGGCTTCTTCAGCCGAACCACTGGATCGAATGCGACGGAGATGTTTCCTCATAGTGGTGGCACTGACCAATTCCATTTCAGGAAGGCCATCTGAGTCTGGAGTCTGCTCAACTCTGGACAATACTGTGCGAATACTGGAGCCTGATGAGTGCTTCCTAGTGATGGTCAGATTTTTGGTCTGAAAGTCAATATGTGGATTCCTCCTCTCCAACCAATCTTGACCCAGAATGACAGTGAATGGTTTCATGTCAATGATGTAGAGATCTACTGAATCCTTATACTTGCCCAGCGTGAATGTAGCATTGGGAAGATAGGATGTACAGGGTAATTGGCTTCCTCCAGCCAACCCCTCTGAGAATGATGATGAATCTGATGGTGATATACCCAGCTGAGAAGCAAATTGTCTGTCGATAAAAGATGATGTGGCTCCTGGATCAACCAAAATGTGAGTATCCTGTCCATGGACTTTCCCCTTATACAGCAACAGCTTTTTCTGCGATTTCAGCTGTGCTGTCTGAGATTGCATCTGTGCGATGTTTTCTGTGGGATTATCCATCTGCTGAAACTGTAGTGTCAGTCTGGATAGGACTTCCTCTGAAATACTCTCAATCTGACCACTTGCTTCAGTGGCATTTTCTGGCTGATCTACCCTCGGGGTGCTCTCATCACCGGTACTTGTGCAGTACCCGGAGAGTTTCCCTGAGCTGGAGCTGCTGGAACTGGAGCTGCTGGATCTGAAGTTGCAACTGCTGCATTGATACTATGCTGATTTTTTAGTTCCTTGACCAGGGTGTTGATTGTGTTAATGAGTTGTTAGACCCATCTTTTGCACCCTGATTCTTCTGCGGCTGTCTCTGATTCTGAAAGGGATTCTGTGCTGGTGGCTTGCCTTTGATCTGCTTTCATCATTGGTAGTGGTGGCCCAACAATCCTTCTCGATGTGACCTGGTCGATCACAACGATGGCAAGTCTTATTCTGATTCTGTTTCTGTGATTGTCCTTTTCCTTTTCCTTTTCCCTTGCCTTTGCCACTTTTTCTTTTATTCCTATTCTGATTGGACTTCTGACAGTCATTCTGTTTCCAATTCTGATTTTTGGATCTGTCGTATGGCTTATTGCCACGTCCTCTGTCCTTATCCTTTTTGGCTGGCCCTCCAGATGACTGTTCCTTCTGCCCTCGATAATGAAGAGTCTCTGATTGCTTCGAATGAACGACATAGTTCAAGTCGAGCAATATCTGTGTGGTTAGTGACCACGACATATTATTCCTTTCTGTCTCTGTCAGGAATCGTAAATGAAACTGTCTGCGAAGTTCCGGATCTACGCCGTTGACGAATCTGTCCTTTATCAACACATCTTCCAGTTCAACTGCTGCCAGTGCAGCCAGTGAAGTGAATGTGCGTAGATAATCTGAAAAAGTCTGGTTTTCCTGTTTCAATGACATTAGGTGTTTTTTAGCCACTGATCTTTTATGGGGGTTACCAAACTGTCTGAGGAAAATCTCTCTGATTCCTGCAAACGTGGCATCTGGTTGATTTGCCACGACCTGGAAATAGTGTCGATCATTATTCTGTATGAGGGTCAGGAAAACTGTGATCAGGTCTTTATCTGGAACTCCTGGATACGTGAATTGGAAGTATCTATCCACGGTTTCCAACCAAACCTCTGCGTCCATTCCTGATTTGTACTGGTTTGGTGGTGCCATTTTCACTTTGGGAACCAAACTGGATGGAACTGGTGCTGGTACTGTATCTGGATCTGTGAAAATCATTGGAGGATTGTCTGCAGTATATTCTTCATCTGGTTCCTGAGGCTCGTTTTCAGGATCTCGATATCTGCTCATATCAGGCTTCATTCGGCCGATATTGTCGAAGAACCCTATCTTGTCGAATCTGGTCTGGGTATTATCATAACCAGCGTGCCATTTCGGGATCTTGAAACGACTATATGCATCATATGAGCCTAAGATGTCAAAGAACCATGTAGACGGATCTGCATTAATGGGTGGAATATCTGGATCTTCCGCTTCTGCCATCTAATAAAGACAAAACACAACACCAAAATCTCTTCAGCTAACTGAGTGTGTGTAGATATATATATATACCTATGTTATATATGGTATATCTGTATATTATGATGAGGTTATGCATGTACATATATCCACCTTCTTCCCCCCTCAAGGAAGTGTGTGATACAGTGGCAGTTGTCAATTGCCAATACCTCATTCAGCATACATTCCTTATAGGAATCAGCTGTTACAGTTTTAGGGTTGCAGCCCTACAGTCCTTGGGTTGTAGCCCTGCAGTTTTTGGGTTGTTGCCCTACAGTTTTAGGGTTGTTGCCCATAGTATTATCATGTCTATGATGATTTAGCATGATATAATAATGCCAAAAAACGAAGTTTTTCCAAATAATGGCGTTTTTTAGGGCATGTGTGGTTACAGTGGCCCTATTACCCAATACAGTGTTTAGGGTGTTACTTGCTATCAGTAACCCTAATACTGGTAAAAAATAAGCAGTATAACGATTTTGCCAAGATTTTTAGGCAAAACTGCATTCAATACCTAAGTGAATGTTAGGTGATTTTCAGAGGGTACGTTATACCCCTCACACACACATTCAAATATTAGGGTGTTACAGGGTGTTACACGTGTTATGTCTTTCAGGAATTGTTATTTGATAGATAAATATCCATTATAGCAAAAAAAATCAATCCCGAATTTGCAAAAGATTACACGTACAGCATTTTGACCGATTTTTCGTTACAGCCAATATGTTTACCCCTACATATTACACACCTAATATCTAGGGTGTTACACGAAATATGACATGTGTCATTATGATTTTCTCATACCTCAATAGGTATAAAATCATATTATCAAATAAAATAGGGTCCGATTTTCAATTTTCAAATCTATCGCAAACGGATTTTACCTATTTTGGCCGTTTTTGGCTTTATGTATATATATATATATATACATATCTCTGTGTGTGTGTGGACTGCAAAGTACAGAAACACTGCAAATCACTTTTCCTTTGCACATGACAAATTTCATGGCATAAAAGTGAATTATGCTGCATATCAACATCTGTGGTTGATCACATTTCTGGGTTTTACTGATTTAAACCCATGGAGGCAAATGCACTCTCTGGTGATATTTAAGATATATCAACTGTAAATGAATTCACAGTTGTGTCAGATCCTAAGATATATTTGGATGTATACAACGAGTATATCAAGTGATATCTCTATGTTCAAATACATCTGGACACTGCTAGATGTAATCTAAGCAGTTTTTACACAACACAATGTTTGTGTATATGTACGTCCATAACCACCTTTTGTCAATTCATGTATGGTTGCTGATCTGAGTTGGTACATGCATGTGAGTGATCAGTTCTGCATCAACTGTCATAATGCAATGTAGATTTTGATGTTGCTCCAGCGATAGTGAATATGGCAGTGCTCAGCAGTTACCAGCTGCATATTGAGCACTGATACTGCCTTCGGGTCTGGAGATATTCTCCATCCAGCCCTACAGCATGTTGTTTAATCCTGTTACCATTACTATCGCCATCGCTGACATCCAGTACGCACATGTGTTTACTGGATGTTATCTACATTATTGTATACATTGTTATTGGTATATTCACTCTGAGTCAGTGAATGTCAATGTATAATGAATGCTAGTGTTTGTGCAGTGTATAGTACTGCTGATTAGTACTAGTGTGTGTGTGTGTATTTGTTTGCACACACTTTGCAGTATTTTTATGGATATCACAATATCCTAACAGCTTATCATGCAGATTGTCAGCATACCACGTGCTGATTATATCTAACATGATATATATAGTTTAGGGATTGTTGTAATTCCATGATAATCTCATTACGATATGAGTTGCTGATAAATTTCACATGAAGCTCAGGTGAGCATTCCTTCAAGTAATCCACCATAGAATGTACGTGTTACCTGGAGAGCATCTCGGCTCCACCAGGGCACGACAAACTTATTATGGTGTTATGATTACTGTCAGGCACCCTTTGCAACATGGATTCTAATATAGTTTAGCATTCACTGCAATATGCTTATGCTCTATTTAATACAGCTGTTATCGTGATCAAGCTGTTCAATATAATAAAGTATGTAACATTTACAACATTGCAATCATTCAGAACAAAATGTGTGCATGATATAGAAGTATATGCACTGTGTATTAATGATTGCTGTAAGTGAAATGAGTGTATATGTGTGTGTGCTAATCTGCACACACATGTTGTGCATAGATCATTGTGCTGCCATCGAGCATTCCTCGCAATTTATGAAATCATGAAAGGTATATATTATGCTGACAGGCCATAAATCATTGCACGCAGTGATTGTAAACAGTGCGTAAAGATGATTTGCAAAAATCGCTGATGTATGTTGTATACAAATGTGAGTGCGCTGTTGATGACAAGTATGAATTGTCGTCGCCATTCATTAGCATATGATACAGCATATTTTTCAAACGTGATTCATGTGAGCGCGCGCATGCTGCGATCAACTTCTGCAAATATGTGACCATCGCGCAGTATGCGACCATCGCGCAGTATGCGACCATCGCGCATGCTGCCATCTGCAATTTAGTAACAATCGCGCAGTATGCGAACATCGCGCATGCTGCCATCTGCAATTTAGTAACAATCGCGCAGTATGCATGTATGAAGCCGTATAAAAGCCATTCTGTGCAATCATAAAAATTGCGATACTGCGCTGATGCATCTGCGAACATGCATATCTCCGTGGACCATTTATCGTATACATTTCATTGTTGCGCCGATATATGCCATATGCACACCTTATCGCGTATGTGTGCGATCAGCTGTTGTGCAAGTGCGCTGCGGAAAATCTCCTCGCGCAATTTATGCGCTGTCAATATGCGAGCGTATTTATTGTTCGGTTTGTAGATATTCAGTATTTGCGAACGCTGTCGTATATGCGCCCTCCTGCAAACCTGCGAACAATATTAAGTATGCTACGCTTCTATCACTGCACCCACTTGAGTTCTCGAGTGTCGCGCCTTGACGACTTTTAGAATACCACTCTTAAGGGCTGAGCTATGCAAGCCCTGTTATAATATTCAATATTATCAATAATCACTGTGCAGTTGAACAGCTTACACAAGTGAACGTATGTGCGGGTTTGTGAGTGCAGTCTATGAATCCAGAACTGCTGAAGCACAACGCTTCCTCACTTAAGTACCTACGTCTCCCATCATCTTAGATGGTACCGCCATTGGGTTGTGAACCCGAGACGTAGGTTGAACGACCAGCATTGTATAAACGACTAGTTCGTTCGTGCTGTGCATGCATGTTCCGTGCATGCTAAAGCGAAAGATGGTTCTTGAAGAATCGACAAGATGTATCTTTGCTCTATCATCTTCGAGTTCGGAGTACGAACTCTCGATGACAGGGATGCCTGATGATGTGACATAATCATCTGGCGACATGTACAGTCATTGTCGACCGTACTGACGACTGTCATAAATGTATGACGCGACTCGACCTGTACAGTCATGATCGACCATACTGTCGACTGTCATAATAATATATGACATGACATGACATGACATGACATGGTATGACATGTATGACAGGTATGACACGTATGACATGTATGACACATATGTCATCGGTCATAACCCTGACAATCATGGAATTACAACAATCCCTAAACTATATATATCATGTTAGATGTAATCAGTACGTGGTATGCTGACAATCTGCATGATAGGTTGTTAGGATATTGTGATATCCATAAAGATCTTGCAAAGTGTGTGCAAGTAAACACACACACTAGTACTAATCAGCACAATACACTGCACAAACACTAGCATTCATTATACATGTTGACAATACACTGACTCCAAGTGTAATGATCAAGTATTGTATCAATACATAATACATAGATACCATTTTCCAAACACATGTGCGTGGAAAATGTCAGTGATTGCGATAGATAAGGGAGCAGGATAAGACAAGATGCTGTAGGGCTGGATGGAGTTATCTCCAGACCCGAAGGCAAGATACTGCACCCATTAAACAGCTGGTAACTGTTGGGTGCAGTCCACTCGTCATTCCACACACTATCGCTGGAGCAACATCAATATCTACATTGCATTCTGACAGTTGATACAGATGATCACTTCACATGCATGTACCAACTCAGATCAGCAACCATACATGAATTGACAAAAGGTGGTTATGGACGTACACACACACAAACATTGTGTTGTGTAAAAACTGCTCAGATTATATCTAGCAGTGTCCAGATGTATTTGAACATAGAGATATCACTTGATATACTCGTTGTATACATCCAAATATATCTTAGGATCTGACACAACTGTGAATTCATTTACAGTTGATATATCTTAAATATCACCAGAGAGTGCATTTGCCTCCATGGGTTTCAATCAGTAAAACCCAGAAATGTGATCAACCTCAGATGTTGATATGCAGAATAATTCACTTTTATGCCATGAAATTTGTCATGTGCAAAGGTGAAGTGATTTGCAGTGCTTCTGTACTTTGCAGTCCACACACACACAGAGATATGTATATATATATATATATATACATATAGCCAAAAACGGCCAAAATGGGTAAAATCCGTTTGCGATAGATTTGAAAATTGAAAATCGGACCCTATTTTATTTGATAATATGATTTTATACCTATTGAGGTATGAGAAAATCATAATGACAATAGTCATATCTCGTGTAACACCCTAGATATTAGGTGTGTAATATATAGGGGTGAACATATCGGCTGTAACGAAAAATCGGTCAAAATACAATACGTGTAATCTTTTGCAAATTCGGGATTGATTTTTTTTGCTATAATGGATATTTATCTATCAAATAACAATCCCTAAAAGACATAACACGTGTAACACCCTGTAACACCCTAATATTTGAATGTGTGTGTCAGGGGTGTAACGTACCGCCTCTGAAAATCACTTAACATTCACTTAGGTATTGAATGCAGTTTTGCTTAAAAATCTTTGCAAAAACGTTATACTGCTTATTTTTTACCTTAATTAGGGTTACTGATATCAAGTAACACCCTAAACACTGTATTGAGTAACAGGGTCACTGTAACTATATATGCTCTAAAATGCCAGTTTTATTTTGTAAAACTTCGTTTTTTGGTATTATTATATCATGCTAAATCATCATAGACATGATAATACTATGGGCAACAACCCTAAAACTGTAGGGCAACAACCCAAAAACTGCAGGGCTACAACCCAAGGACTGTAGGGCTGCAACCCTAAAACTGTAACAGCTGATTCTTATAAGGAATGCATGCTATTTTGAGGTATTGGCAATTGACAACTGCCACTGTATCACACACTTCCTTGAGGGGGGAAGAAGGTGGATATATGTATATGCATAACCTCATCATAATATACAGATATACCATATATAACATATAAATCACACACACTCAGTTAGACAATTAGCTGAAGGTATTTTTTGTGCTGTGTTTTGTTTTTAGATGGTTACTATCGAAGAGGAAGAGCATGAGGTTCCTGATATCAACCCAGATCATTCGACTTGGTTTTTCGACATACTTGGTTCATACGATGCATACAGTCGGTTTAAAATCCCGAAGTGGATCGCTGGTTATGCCGATACACTAACCAGATATGACCACATAGGCTATTATGACAATGTCACGAGTCGCATGAAACCAGATATGAGCCGGTACAAGGATCCTGCCAATGAGCCTCAGGCACCAGAAGCAGAGTATACAGCAGACAGTCCTCCGATGGTCTTTGTAGATCCAGATGCAGATACAGTACCAGCACCAGCTCCACCAGCTCCACCCAGTTTGGTTCCCAAGGTGAAAATGACACCACCTAGGGAATTCAAATCAGGACAGGACGCAGAGGTCTGGTTGGATACAGTGGACAGATATTTCCAGTTCACTTATCCAGGTGTCAATGATAAGGATTTGATCACAGTGTTTCTTACTCTCATACAGAATAACGACAGACACTATTTCCAGGTCTTGGCACAACAACCATATGCCACTTATGAGATGGTCAGACAGACGTTCCTCAGACAATTTGGTAATCCTCATAAGAGATCAGTAGCCAAGAAACACCTAATGGCACTGACTCAAGGAACCCAAACCTTTGCAGATTATTTGCGCACATTTACATCACTGGCTTCTTTAGCAGCAGTTGATTTAAATGATGTGCTAATAGAAGACAGATTCGTCACCAGTATGGATTCTGATCTCCGCAGACAGTTCCAGCTCAGATACCTGACAGAAGAGCAGAGGAACAATATGTCGTGGCAAGAAACCACACAGATATTGCTTGATTTGAACTACGTCATTCACTCAAAGCAATCAGAAACCCTTCACTATCGGGGTCAGAAGGAGCAGTCATCTGGAGGTCCATCCAAGAAGGATAAGGACAGAGGACGTGGCCAGAAGCCATATGACAGAACCAACAGAAATCGGAATTGGAATCAGAGTGGCAGTCAGAACTCCAATCAGAATCGGAACAAAGGAAAAGGTGGTAAAGGCAAAGGCAAAGGAAAAGGAAAAGGAAAATCACAGAATGATAAGACCTGCAATCGTTGTGGTCGTGTTGGTCACATCGAGAAGGATTGTTTTGCCACCAGGACCAATGATGGAAAGGAGATCAAGGGTAAGCCACCAGCTCAGAATCCTTTTCAGAATCAGAGACAGCCACAGAAGAATCAGGGTGCTAAGGATGGGTCTGGCAAACTCATCAATACGATCAACACCTTGGTCAAGGAACTGAAGAGTCAGCACAGCATCCACAGTCGAATGCTGCCAATGAAAGGAGCCATGCCTTCATTGAGGACATCCTCAGGTATTTTTCAAATTGTTGATTCATGATATGATTTCACCATCCTCTGGTTTACAAACTGATTAGTAGCATTTTCATTTTCAGGTGTTGTTGCAATGATACTTCAGCCAATTCGTGGGAGGACAAGTTGCCTCTGGTGGAGTTTGCAATTAACAATACCGTTTCTGCATCAACTGGTTATTCACCATTTTATCTCGACTCGATGGCGCAACCACTTTCGCCTCATGACCTGGTTATCACTATTCCGCCAGAAGCTCCTGTTCCAATACAAAGAGCTATTCGAGATCATTTTGACCAGTACTCGGCTGTTCATGCCAACGCGGTAGACAACATTTCCCGAGCAGCAGAAATTAGCCAAGCCAGATTCAATAAGACTCACATGCCTACATCTGGAAAATGGCGAGGCGATCCGGGATCGCTCTTTTTGTGATCCGGAACGGGATCGATCCCGGGAGGGAAGTTTCTTACGGGATCGTTCCGGTTTCGGCGAGATTACACGATTGTAGAGGGTACGCTCCAGGTACGGGAACGATCTTGGAACGCTCCAGGTATGGGAACGATCCTGGAACGCTCCAGGTATGGGAACGATCCTGGAACGCTCCAGGTACGGGAACGATCTTGGAACGCTCTAGGTACAGGAACGATCCTGGAACGCTCCAAGTACGGGAACGATCTTGGGACGATCCAGGTACGGGACCGATCCCAGAACGCTCGAGGTACGGGAACGATCCTGGAACGCCGCAGGAACAGGAACGGTGGAAGGACAGGTGTGATATGCTCAAGATGTATGCAAGCATTCAAAGAAAGTGTATCATGCACCACACATAAAAAAGATAAACTTTCAGAACACAAGGCTAGAGGTAAAGGAGGCAACTTTTCAAATGTGTATATACAAATACAAAAAGAAAATACACCATACAATACACTAGGTACTTCATTTGTATGTGCTCGTAATGTTTCTTTTATCAGCTATCACTGAGTACTAAAGTCTTCTTCTTCCTCATCTATACTTCCCACTCCTACTGTGTTTTGGTGCTGAAGAATTTCTGTTAAAGTTGCAGGCCACTTGGCTGACTGCGCGAGCTTCACACGCGAGTGTAGCATATTCCATCTTTTTACTTGGGTAAAAATTCTTGAGTACTCCTTGCTCAAGGTATTTGGTACCTCAGTCTGCACGTCGAAAGTGCCAAAGTGAGTACTAGTTGAAAAAAAGGTGTACTCTAACCAAGCGAAAGTACCAAGGAAATGCATACTTACCACAGCTTGTGACTTTGTGGATGAGTTCTCATTTATCTCATACTCGATGGCCCAATCTTTTAAGCTTGGGCCAAGGAGTGCCTTTTCAACACACATTACAGCGAAAGTTAGAGTTTGGCGTGTGATACACCCATCGAAGTTTTGATCTTTCTTTCCGAACACCTTCTTCAAAATAGACCCAAATAGGTCGTTTCCACACTGGTCGACCTGGGGGTGTTCAGCTGAAGGTGCGCTCTTTCTCCACGACGCACCTGTGTGAGTAATAATAAAAGTGAGTATAAACCAAACGAACCATAGAAAGGACTAGAGAAAATAAAGATAGCTGGAATAGTTACATACTTTGTATGTACGGGGTTGTTATGTTATAGTTGTATACCCGGTCCTTGCCAACACCACTAAACGCCTCTGGGTAAGCTTGGATGGTCCCTGCAAATAGTTTTTGCTGTAGCTTGCTGCGCGAGTTCACCCTGACCGAGTTCTTGAGCTGTACATTCAACCCACCTCACTTTTTTACCACGCACTTCTTTTATTTTTGCAAAAAGTTAAGTTAAGAGGCCTTACCGCTTTCTTGGTGAGATTCCAGCCGTGGCAGTCTTTTTCTTTTCCTTGTCCTTCCGTTTCCACGCTATACAATATCCTCATGCACTCACCGATAGTGGAGTCTCCAAAATAATAGCCCTCTGGACCATTTGCCATAGCGTAGCTTACCACTGCGCGAATATTTCCTTCCTGAGCACACCTTTCACCCACGCATGTTATACCAAAAACACTCTTTTTCGCACAAGCATAGCACACGCACGCAGATAGACACTTATCGTGGCATAGGCATAACACAACAAACATACACAGATACACACATTTCAAGCACACGCACAGCACACACGCACAGCACACACGCACAGCACACACGCACAACACACACACACAGATACACTCATATCCTAGCACAGGCATAGCACACGCACAGAGAGGTACACACATATCCTAGCATAGGCATAACACAATAGGCACACACATATACACACCTATTCTAGCACAAGCATAGCACACACACACAAAGAAAAACACATATCCTGGCATAGGCATAACAGGCCTACAGATACACACATATCCTAGCATAGGCAAAAGAGGTCTATGCTAGAATAGGAGTGTGCCTGTTGTGTTATGCTTATGCCAGGATATGTGTGAGCCTCTCTGTGCGTGTGCTATGCCTGTGCTAGGATATGAGTGTATCTCTCTGGGCGTGTGTTATGCCTGTGGTAGGATAGGTGTGTATCTGTTTGTGTGTGCTCTGTGTGTACGAGTGTTATGCCTGTGCTAGGATATGTGTGTAACTTTGTGTGCGTGTGATATGCTTGTGCTAGGATATGAGTTCTAGCACAAGCGTATCACACGCACACAAAGATACACACATATCCTAGCACAGGCATAACACTCGTACACAAAGAGCACACGCAAACAGATACACACCTATCCTAGCACAGGCATAACACACGCCCACAGAGATACACACCTATCCTAGCACAGGCATAACACTCGCACACATATACACATATATCCTAGCAAAAACATAACACTCGCACAAACAGATACACATATATCCTGGCATACGCATAGCACACGCACACAGCTACACACATATCCTAGCATAAGCATAACACAACAGGCACACACATATTCTAGCACAAGCATAGCACGCGCAAAGAGATACACAAATATCCTAGCACAAGCATATCACACGCACACAAAGCTACACACATATCCTAGCACAGGCATAACACTCGTACACAGAGAGCACACACAAACAGATACACACCTATCCTACCACACGCATAACACACGCCCACAGAGATACACACCTATCCTAGCACAGGCATAGCACACGCACAGAGAGGCTCACACATATCCTGGCAAAAACATAACACTCACACAAACAGATACACACATATCCTGGCATACGCATATCACACGCACAGAGATACACACATATCCTAGCATAGGCATAACACTACAGGCACACACATATTCACACATATTCTAGCATAGGCACAGCACTCGTACAGAGATTCACATATATTCTAGCATAAGCATAGCACACCCACACAGACATACACATATCTTATTCCATGTTT
>LGRX02017371.1:0-48581 GCA_001247695.2 Cymbomonas tetramitiformis
GCATATAACAAACTATAACTCAAACCACTCCGAACTTGCTATCTGTTTCGCACTATCACGGGTTAGTCGGGTACATACATACGTAAGGAAACCCTATCCAATTCAAGCGACACACGGCCGTGCGGGGCACCCGGCGATGAACCAACGACATTCCGGTCACTCATGATCATTTTGGAAGCATTTCATAAGCATATAACAAACTATAACTCAAACCACTCCGAACTTGCTATCTGTTTCGCACTATCACGGGTTAGTCGGGTACATACCGTTAAGGAAACCCTATCCAATTCAAGCGACACACGGCCGTACGGGGCACCCGGCGATGAACCAACGACATTCCGGTCACTCATGATCATTTTGGAAGCATTTCAAACCAAAAACAAAAAAAAAAAAATTGGAAGGAGTGGCGTCTTCCAATTTCGAGCGATCGTCGTTGTTGTCGCACCGGTGACGGCGATCGATCACCATGAAGTCCATTGGCACGCACGTGCCAGAGAGTCTGCTTACTGGATAACCACCTTTCACCACTGCATTCAACGCAGGGACAAAATGGCATATTTGGTCGTCCGTGCGTCGTCCGTACGGCGTCCGTACGCTCGGCTTAGGTTTCCAGCGTATGGACAACGATGTTCATACGTTCCATGTCACATGTGCGCGCATGCACCGACACGTACGTCAAGGTTGTAAACTCGTCGTCCACACGTTAGATTATGGATGGACGCTATGATTGTGTCGTTTGTGTGGATGCCGCAAGCATTCTAGTCCATACGGTTCCATGAGATCGGTTGTCCAAACGCGCGGAAACGTCAGTTAGCTGTCCATGTGGGTTTCTTACGAATTTTCGTATGAATTGGCACATTTCCGTACGTTAGAATGTCCCATGGACGGTCTGTCCATGTGGTTGGAAATATCAACACATTTTGAACAGTCCGCATGGATGGATAGCAAAAGCACATGGTGCCATACGATGAATTACGTGTTTTCGTACGACTCTGTAGTGTTTGTACGTTTTTTTGTTGAAAACTGTCCACACGCGCGGAAACGTCAGTTAGCATTCCATACGCTGTCCATCCGAGTTAGCCTGACTGTCCGTATGAAAAATGTCCCATGGACGGTCTTTTTCACACGCACGGACGCCAAAAAAAGCTTACCTCATGGAAAATAAAAACATAAAAACCGTATGGACAGCGTACGGACAGCACATTTTACCACACGTGTGGACACTTGGGTAGAAATACTTAGCGAAAAAATGGCAAAAAACAAAATATCCCTTAAAAAGGTCGGTGGAGGGCTAAAATCGGGAGGGAGGACACACAAAAATTAAAGCAAATTGAAAGGGGGGATGGACGCCCTCTCGCTGCTTGCGATTTACCCCAGAACAGGCACTCAGTGGGATTGTTTCCCAGCGGACAGTGCAATCGACGGTCCGATACCCCCCGTCTTAATCGGACGGTCTCCATGAGTTACTGAAACTTAAAATGGCATGAAGGCGTGGGTGGGCACCCACGACGCCCCTTGTGGACTAGCGAATTCGGCGGCAATCGCCTCATATCGCTACACCACAAGGGGTATCGTGGATGCCCATGCCTGCAAGGGGAATCGAACCCCTTACCAACCGCGTGTAACGCGTTCGGCTTACCAATATTTGACCACTCGGCCAAGCACCCACGATGATGGCAACTCGCCGCACGGCAAAACTTATATTCATGAAGCCGCATGCCCTACAGAGAGCACTCTGACACGAACTAGAAAAGAAAAAATAAATTGAGACATGCATTTTGAAAAATCAACGTTCGAAAAATCTACCGCATCCGTACGACTGAAGCCGTACCCAAGGAAGTCAGCACTGTCCACGCCCGTGAATATCATTTTCCGACCCACAGCCGCCAAAGTCAAAACACGCAAAAACACCCACAGAAAGCACTGTTATTCTCGTAAATTCGCAGCCCAAAATGCCCCAAAAAAACACGTACCGCCCACCAGGCAACGCACACAGCCTCATGGGCAACAAACCCCCGTCAGAACCCCCCGCCGAGCCGCGCGCCAAACGAGCTTGGTGGAGTCGACTGTGGCGGACCCCCGGATGAACGCCATGATGCAGCAAATGATGATGCTGGCTACTGCAACTAACGGGGCAGCGGGGGCAGTGAAGCAGCCTGATGCGGTGGCTCGAGAACCGGGGGTAGACGCCGACCCAGGGACCTCGGTTGTAAACGGCATGAAAGATGACGCGAGAGAAGTAATTGACGAGTGGCACCTGAAGGGGTTGATTCCGAGGGGCACGGTCAACGTCATTGGGCCGGTCGCCCACAACAAGGTCGCCAGGCACATCCAGTCGCGCCACCCGCAGGTGCCTCTGCGGGTCGTGAAGACCTACGTGACCAACCGGCTATCCTACTTAAAAAAACAACGTGGATGGTCCCGGTCGCTGGAAGTACAAGACCACCGTTGAATTCCCGAACGAGTTTTACATCAGGTACAACGGTCCAGCGGCCGGGTATCGGGTATACGGTGACCGGGATTGGCCCACAAACGAGGAGACAGGGGCTTGCCTGGCGGTGGCGAAGGCGATTGCCGACGGCAAGCCTCTAACTGAAGGAGCCCACTTCGAAATCTTTACGGCACTCGGTGTGGAAATGCCCGATCGTGTGCCTCAAATCTACGGTGTATGCGGGTACCATATGAAATCTATTGCGTCGCGACCGCAAATGCTTTTCAGCAAATCTCCCATTTAATTACTAGTGATGAATGTATCAGAACCCGCTCTACGACGCTTCATATGTGTGTGTGTGTGTCAACGTTGAAAGTATTGGAATTGGTAAAATTCATGTTGTATCGAAAATACCTAGATGACGATGCATTGCATATAATAAGTTATTGCCAGTATCCAATATATTATCATTGCTTTCGGTGCCTTTTCAGCTGTACTGTACATGTTTACAATTTATAACATATTACGACTTTCGCTCCCTGGCCAATGCATGGAGTATGTATCGATAGCTGATATTATAAGGCACGCGTTCATAACTTGTTTACATATTGCAACTGCCGCATTTGCATGTCGCTGCCGCGATGCCTCCAGTGCGGGATGTCTGCGCATTTCCATTTGCTTGTATATTTGCTTGATGAGCATAATTGAAATTTTATTTGAAATTGTATACACCCATGCATCGTCTCCCATCCGCATGGCAGAAATCCCGTTGGATGCATCCCAACCGACATGCAAGCTCGACAGTTGCGATACAGGAAGCGAGTTGTGGGCATATGTATTTCACAATTGCACCATGCGTGTTCGACATGCAGACGATGTAGAAGGGAGCCCGCTAGATCGCATCGCGACATGCGAGCACGACGTCTGCAAATATGAATGTATTAAAAGGAACCACGCTGCGCTGTGCCACTTGCGTATCTTTATAATTGTAGCATTATGCGCGTCCACACAATGCATATAAACTCAGAAAAATAATGTCTGCGCGAATTGCCACTGCGTTCATGCAGTTTAGCGACGACGGCTGTAAATACATGTGCGCCATACGCAGCGGATGCAGTATCAGATGGAGCGTTGGCGCTGCGACACCGTTGAATAACGGATATATCTATACGAAGTATATAAACTTCGTATATATATACCCGCATGGTAGATGATCAATATTGTAATGCTCATGCAATTTCTTTGGATTTTTCTGCAAGCATTCACGATATCGGTCGTTTCATAAATGTCACCCATCAGCAGCTAGATTTTTCAGATATGGATCTTAGTGACGCAGAGATGAATGCACATACTCGTGAAGGTATCGAGCAGGTAGACCTAGCAGTAGATGAGTTGGCGTGTCACGACGTCACGACCTGAAATTGTGAACGCGGCTCATGCCACCGAGCAGATCGAACTGATTCAGAAAACTATGAATGTCGTGAACCTGTCCGCTCGTCCGCCGGCAAAACCGTGGGTATAATTTTCTACATACGTATGCGTCAAGCGATCGCCCGAGGAGTTCTCCCGAATATTTAAACCCTATCGTTAAACAGTGTAAGCGGAGCCTTTAAATATGGAGGGGGGGATCCGCACTCCATACTGCACTATAAAAAAATGTATTAGAATTAATTAAATATTACATACTTATATTTATTGCCGATCAGCCGAAATAATATTTATACGTATTTGTACACTGTATAACGATAGGGTATAAATATTCGGGAGAAACGCCTGTAGAAAATTATACCCACAGTTTTGCCGGTGGACGAGCGGACAGGTCCACAACATTCATAGTTTTCTTTTATGAATTAGTTCGATCTAGTGGGAGTCTACACCCTTGCTTCTCCTCTTCTTTACACTTTCGGACTTATCTATTTCTAACTATTAAACGACCGCACGAGGTATGGTTTCGATACTACGGCGGTCCACTATCCGGAATACGGTTTCGTTATTCGTTTCAAGTATGCTTTCAATGTATGCTTTCATTACACATATACAGCGGTTACGGTTTCGTACATTTATTATGTTACTTTCATTCAGTTCAGTTCTCATCTCCGAAACTGGTTATACTTAGAGTTCTTATACATTCATGAACTCTTTCCATAACTCAACTGTACTGAGTACTCCGTACAACAGGCTAGGCACCTCACATCAACATCATTCTGATCGGTCCTACTGTACTCCGTACTGAGTACTTTTATAGTTGTAGTTGCTTTTTGTACTTAGCCGTTTTTCTTTGCTCTTGTGCTTGCCTCCTAGCACAACTCCCCCCCCCCTTAGGGAAGGTCACGTCCACGCTGACCACGTCGGACCAGTAAAGTTTTTATACAGATCTTCTACTGTTGCTCAGGATGATTATACAGGTCTCAGCCGCCTGTTGTCTGGGATGACATTACACTTCCCATGACACACCGCAGTAAGGAGATCAACCTCTTAAGCACAAGGGTCGGCCTCTCACCGGTCTGCCATCTGCACTACCAGGCTCCCCCAAGGCTCGAGATCTCACATCCATTACCACGCTCAAGGTTTCAAACCTTCCAACACGGTACACTTACAGGTGATGACAATAGGTTTGCCAATTACCCGACAGTTCTCGGGATGCCGGCCCGGAGGAAAGGTTTTAAACCCCTACCGCCTCCTCGGAATGCGTAGAGCTTTTACTCAGATATCCCAATCATGCTGGTTGGCGTCGACATACGCGCGTAACATACGTTCGACCGTGTGGTTTGTGTGCTCTGCCTGCCCATCACCTTGTGGGTTGTACGGCGTGGTAGAGGCAATCTGGACTCCCATCAACCGGTGTAGCTCGAGATGCATTTCATCTCTGAAGCGGGAGTCCCGATCACAGACGATCTTCATGGGAGCGCCGTGCAAACGCCACACTTGGTCGAAATACATGCGCGCGATCTGAGCAGCCGAGCTGTCAGCGTAAAGCATGGGGACTACGTGCACCATCTTGGACAGCTTGTCCGTGAAGGTAGCAAACGCGTCGTACCCTCGCTCTGTGCGAGGCAGCCCAGTGACGAAGTCGATACTAACCACTTGCCACAGTCTTACTGGGACTTGCAGGGGGTTAAGCTGACCGTCTGGATACCCGTTGCGCGGCCGGGTCTGCTGGCACACGACGCAGGATTTGCACCAGTCGGTGACATCCTTGCTCATGCGTGGCCACCAAAAACGACGGGATACCCTGTCCAGTGTCTTATCCCTTCCTGTGTGCCCTGCTGCCGGGGACTCGTGTGCCTCGCGCATCACCAACTCTCTGAGGGGGGAATCCTGAGCTAGCACCAGCTGATACCGCCCTTCTGCCACTCGCCAAATCATGTCGTCTACCATGCGAAACGTGTCTGTTCTCTGATGTGGGGCCGCGATCAGTTCTTCTCTTAACGAACTGAGGTACGGGCTGCGTTCGTATTCCGCTTGCAAGGCGCGGACGAACTCATCAGCCTTCAGTGGTCCCGACGCTGCTCTGACCTTTGCTGCAACCCCTGTAGTGACTAAAGGCTCGTCGGGTTCCGTCTCACTGTCCTTTCGCGCAGGTGGCGCTCGGGGCTTTCGCCCTACTGGCTGCTGGGGCCCAAACCAGAAGGACCGGCCAGCGCAGCGGGGGCCGACCTCCATCGGGAGACTCGAAGAGGTGGTTGGGACGACCTCTCTCGTCCTTCATATCAAAGACTTTGACCGGATGAAGCCCATATTTGGGGTGAATCAACCGCCTCCAGGGAGCGTCATAGTCTGGTAGAAGGAACATTGCCGAGGTGTTTTCCGGATCGGCGCGCCACTCAGCAAGGAAATGCCGAAGAATTCTTTCTATCAAGTCCGAATCCTTCGTGTAAGGGGGGTTACACCAAACGTGTTTCCCGCGCCACTTTTTCTTCAAGCAGTCGGTCCAATATATAGGTGTCAACCTGCCGGTTAACGCCCATGGAGTCGCAGCACGCGTCAACGTCAAACATCCCGACTACATGGGAAGCGTGTAGAGGGGGAGTATCCTTATTAAATACAACTGTATTCCTTAAGTACCTTCTGTATTTTGCCAGGATTTCCCAGTATTTCGGAACGCTTCCCATGTAGTGAGCACCTACGGTTATCTATGGCAGATCTGCATAAGCCGACACTACAATCGATCAGTAGAACGGTAAATGTTGCCATTATTGAATTATAGTATATATATTACTGTTTTGGATACATTCCGCGTGATCGATCAGTAGAACGTTAAATGTTGCCCATTTTGAATTATATTACATATATTAGTGTTTTGGATACATTCCGCGTGATTTATAAGTCTATACGGCAATTGTTGCCCATATTGAATTATATTACATATATTAGTGTTTGGGATACATTTACCGTTTTTCTCTTCCGATATCTTATGGAAACCCAAATATTCAACGCTGATTGTTTTGATATTTTACCGAACATTGATAATAATTCAATCGATCTGGTTATTTTAGACTTGCCTTATAATCAAACTGCATGTAAATTTGATAACCAAATTATTGATTTAGCTCGATTATGGAAAGAACTGAAACGTATCGGTAAACCCCGAACTGCATATGTATTTTTTTGTACAACTCGATTTGGACATAAGTTAATATCCAGCAATGAAAGAATGTTCAAATATGATATTGTATGGCAGAAATCGATGAGTTCTGGATTCTATCATTGCAATCATCAACCACTCCGATCGCACGAAATGTTATACATATTCTATGATAAATTACCGACCTATAATCCACAAATGATTGACGGAATTCCTTACACAAGACAGCCTGGTCGACGCACTGAATTATATACTGGTAACAGTCCAAGAATCGATACTATATCTAATGGGAAACGGTTCCCGAAATCTGTAATAAGTATTGCTAATGGTAATTACAAAAGTAAACACCCAACTGCCAAACCTTATGATATATTAGAATGGATTGTTAAAACTTATTCAAATGAAAATGATAATATACTGGACCCATTCATGGGCATCGGAACAACTGGCAAAGTATGCAAAGCTAATAATCGAAACTTTATTGGAATTGAAATTGATCAAAAATATTATCTAATAACTGTAATCTAATCGACAATAATACTTGACACAGGTAAGACAATATGGTTCTTCATGACGGGGGTTTGGATTTCTAACTTCCAAATAGTACCGATGCTTCCGACACACATATTTTTTACATTCATAACAAATTCTATTGCACATACGATAGCATAAACAACACTGCTCGTTTTCTTCTTCCGGTAAATACCGATCAGACTCCTGCAAAACCAAACCTGAAAGCATTCAATATCACAAAATATTATTTAATTATTGTTTATTCTACATGAGAATTTATTCCAGTTACCAGATACCCCCGAAGATTTTACAAAAACAAGGAATGCACAATGGTGTATCATCAGCATAAACCCGGGAGACACATTGCCTACAAACTAATTGTCTACACTGACGACAATTTTGAACAAATGTCTCTCTATGACAATTGTAACAGTATACAATTGGTATGTCCACATTCTCCTCAACTTCCGCCTGATACAAGGCACAATACCGATCTATGAAATTCCCATTTTACTACAGCAAGGATAGCATGTAGCTGCCATAATCTCTTCAGATATCCTAACCAGATGGTCCTTGCACACTCTTTTACCACACCTATTGCATATTTCAATATACAGGAAATTATTACAACTGGGAATGTGACATCCAATCACTTTGATCATTATCCTACGGCAGATGTTGCACATTGCATCTGTTTCAATGTAAGGTTCAACCTGCAATGTCAATAAACCCATTCTGGGTCAACTTGCTTTCTCCTACAAAGCATACAACAGAGGGAAAGACCATCTGTATCATGTAACTCCTCTGTTCTTACACAGATTCTGAAGGTACCATGTGATAATCTCAATGGTATCCCCTCCCAATCACAAATTTGCTGAACATGAGGATATCCAGGATAATAAAGCAAGCTATTATATGCAATATCCCTATCATCAGGATAAGTATGCAAGGCTGTATTCATGATTTCCCATTCCCTTTCAACTTGAGGAATAAATATTGAGAAATCCTGTATTGAACACACCACAAACTAATCTAAGAATAATTCTAATACAAATGCTGATAATATAAGAAGGCTGAATAATTACCTGCTCATCTGATTCCGAGGAATCATCATCAGAATCATCACCATCACCATCACCTCGGGACGATGGTTATTACGTTGTTCTCTCTGGAATTTCCTGACGCCTACGTGAGACAGTTGATTTTCAAAGTTTTCAGAATTCATGGGGCACACTCCCTGACTGTGATTTGGCTTGCACAGTGACTCCTGCTCGATCGGCTCTGCTTATTTGGGCCTGCTTGCTTGCCACAATGCTCTTTATGCTCGATCTTCAATGTGTATTACGCTATGTTCTCTGATTTTCTTCTACGAGCACGTAAGACAGATGGATTTTTGAGCTCACACCTTTGCCTTATTCACACAGTCATATGGTTACTGCCTGTCTTACGTTATTTTCTCTTGAAATCTCTGACGCCTACGTGAGACAACTTGCAATTCTTGTCACCTTTATTTGGTGCCTGCATATCTTGCACTGAACTCTTGATCTCTAATCTAGCATAACTTTACACAGGCCAACTGCTCCTGTGTGCATACATAGCCAATTATGGCTTCGGAGTTTCCAGTCCTACTGATGAGCTGTGCCTGAAGGCGGCCAGTGAAAGTACTCTAGGAAGCCTAAAAACACTGCATTATGACTGTATTATTTTTATGAGAAATATTGCTTTCATCAACTGCTTTGTTCTATACAACGAGTAAACCTCTGTATACACTAATTTAATCTTTAACTACACCACCCTGAGCTCTAACACTACTGTGCAGAGGTAGTTGCTTCGACTCAGTGTATTGACAGAAAGGGTGAATCTTTTTTCGGTACCTTTCTCAACTTGCTGGTTTTTAAGTACAGTGGGAGTTTCTCTTTATATCTTACGATCCCTTACTGGTGGTTACTCGATTTCTTTTCTCGATGAGTCTACCTAATCACGCACAAGGGGCTTTTTATCCCCAGTCAATGCAGCAGTACAATCGGAATTCTCAACAGCCTAATCAACAGCAGCATACTCAGCCGCCTCCCCCTCCATATCCTCCACCACCCAATCACTTCCAACCACCACCTACCCAGCCTTATCAGGCTCAACCAGTGCCGAACTGGGGTGCGCCGCCGGAGCAGAATCAGTTTGGCGGCGGCGGGTTTAAGCCTGGAATCACACAACAACTCCGTGATCAGTTGCACCAAAGTGAGATGCACAGAATGAGTGCCGACCTGGAACTCAAACACGAGCGGGCGATTCGTCAAGCTCTTGACAAGCAGCGACCAGACACACCACGAAAAACAGGCAGTAAGTCACGTGGGGACACACCTGCAGCGAAATCCCGCTCTGCGTCGAAGTCCGCTTCCGTTTCAAAATCGAAGTCAAAGTCACGAACCGGCAAACGTGACAGACTCTCACGCTCCAATGAGACCACCGAATCAGCGGATTCCGACGATGAAGTTCTCTCCCCTGAAACAGAGAAATACAAGCGCCGCCGTGAGCAACAGAAAAGGAAGAAAAGAGAACTGGATGAAATTAAACGAAAACTGGACGAAGATGCAGAAGCTACCAGGTCACTGCTTACAGCACAGTTACAGGCACAGCTTCAGGCGGCACAAGCGGAGATCACCGGATTAAGAGCAGCCGCCAGCGCGGCTACGGCGGCGGCACTCAAAGCAGCAGCTGCGGTCGCTCCAGCTACTGCACGTAAACGTGTGTTCCGGGCGGAGAATGCAGGACGTGGACGTGGAGGACGTGGGCGCAATGCTGGAGGTGGACGCGGCAGAACTGCAACGCCAGCTCCAGAGGTGGAGGATCTGGCTGAAGAACAAGAACACGAAGAAGAGGAGGAAGAAGACCGATCGTGGGTGTATCCTGTTACCACCACACCCGCTGACGTTAATGAGAAATTCAAGGGGGTCGCAGGAATGAACCGACTCGTCGATGTTCTACGTGCACTCAACGAGATTCCTCAAGGCTGGGATGAAACTAAACCCAGGGGTGGACTCGAGAGACGGACTATCGTCAATCACGTCGTGGATCTGCATAATGCAGGGGTCCTCGACTTCTTTAAATTCTAGCTATATGGTCCGCGCCAGTGCAGAGCAGCCCGTCTAATGGAACTACTGGAAACTTTGAGATCTGTTCTATTTGACGAGCACTGGCGCAATGACCTAATGGCTGAAGATGTGGAGAACAAGTTTATGCGAGTCTGGAAATTTCAGGCGCTAACTTTTTTCCACCTCTGCGGGTGTAGACCACGATGGTGGGTACGCCGTTTCTTACCTTTTTGGGACTGTATGACGACGGAGGACTTAATGAAGTGGTATCGTGGAGAAGATCGGTTTGCAGTATATGTACTTGTGTCGCCGTGGACGTCACTGAGCTATGTTGGGAAGTCCTGGAACGGTGTGACGAAGAGATCGCTGGAGCACCTGCAAGTGACACAAAATCCGAGTAAACGAGGAGCCCGTAAACTTTATGGCTTCTTGCGATCCTATGGTATTTTTAATTATGTATGCTTACCACTCGCCTTCTTCAGATCCAAGACCGACACCGACACTGCGGAATTGAGACTTATCCGTTTGACGCAACACCCGAATCATACTCTGAACACTCAGGGATTTCGGAGACAGCGATCTGGACCCACTAAGAAGAAACAGCGATCCTTTGCCCACCTTAGAGGACGCACACGCAGACCCTTGCAGGCACGAGGCGAGGGCAACAATTTTTATGATGAAGGGCAGACGGCCCTTACTGTATGGTATAATGAGGAATGGAACGGCACTAATCTTATGACCTGGCTGGCCAAGTTTGAGAATGGAGACCTACTTTTGAACTCTCTGAAATCAGTACGCGGCCTGATTGACGGCTCTGACTGGGACACAGTGAGAACTAAATTCGGTAAGAGTGAGAGCACAGTTAACTGGGCGGCTGGCGACAAGATCTCCTCGAAGTTGGGCGAGCTCGCGAAGCAGCTTAAACATAATGTCGCTGCAGTGGTCTTGTGCCAGGGGCACGACGACAGATGCTCGGAGATATGTTTTTGATTGAACGTGCAAAGGTACACAATTCGGATTTTTACAATATACTGGATCAGGGCCAGATTGAGGTACAAACGATAATTCGGTTCCGAGTTCTGAAGGCTAAACACTTCTCAAGTGCTCTACTTATTCACTCGTCACTCAGGTTGCGGGGTCAACCACTCGAGAGCCGATGTCACACTTCGGCTCAACGTTCAGTTCCCGATCCGATCTCATTTCTAATTCCGATTCGTCATTCTCGATTCAGATGTTATGCCAACAGGCTGACACGATGACTGCCCCACAGTACTGTCATACTACTGTACTGTCATACTGTCATACTGTCATAGCGTCATACTGTCTGTCATAACCTTAATATCTGATATTCGATTCCATTGTCTTTTCAACCCCGATGCGAATCTGACCATTCTTCGAGGGTCTGACTGAGTTCCACGATGACACCCCCCACAGTACTGTCATACTACTATAGTGTCATACTGTCATACTGTCATAGTGTCATACTGTCATACCCCGGACATCTGGTATTCATTCTCATCGTGATTTCAAGCCCAATCTCACTGTCATCGTGCCAATCCCAGATTACCCCCGATGACACACATACGGACGCATAGACATATCGGCTCACGCTGTGCCTCCGGGCACAACTCTCCCCCCCTTAGGAGTGGTCTACCTCCTGGGATCACTCCGCTAAGGTACCCATCTAAGTTCCAGTTCTTAGGTTCTCTGGTTCCTTGCTGTTTCCAGTTCTTAGGTTCTCTGGTTCCTCTTCGAGCATAGTTCGCCTGCCGCTACCAGGGCACCACTTTCAAGAAGAAGGGTGCCACTTGGAATCTAAAGCGGGTCTTCAGTGTCGCGGAGGCGTAAATGTCGGAAAAGTTGTCGTAGCAGGAGTGCTGGCACGGGGATATACACTCGCAGATCGACCTGCTCCAGTCTGCTGCGGGTGAGGTCCAAGCTGAGCAGTCTCTGGGTGAGCACCGGTTGCCCATCTGCACGCACACGGTGTTGAAGTAGTACAGCGTAGCAGGGGCGAGGGTGGTGCTGAGTTCGTCCATATGCAGGTGGGTTTCATGTACTGCGTACCATACATGCAGTAGGTACACACCAGCGGTGGGGGAAGCTGGCGCATCATAGGGCGAAGCCGTAGCGCGTTAGGGAAGCGACCTCTGGGGTTTTCCATGAACCAATGTTTTGGCTCTAGGTAGTCAATGATCTGCAATGCTCGTCGTACGATTTTGTCAGCCTGGGGAAGGTCAGGGGGTCCACCAGTGGTGCGCGCTTGACTGTACTGCCTGCAGGGGGGACTTGCCCAAATAACATCGAAGAATCCAGGCGGGTATTGCTTGTAGTCCCATTGCAGGATGTCACACACATGAGTGGGTTGCCAGATATGCCCGGAGTCGAGGGTCACCACTGAGGCGGAGGGGAAGCAATTTAGGAATTCCCTCTCTACTGAGCCAGTACCGCTGAAAAGTACGAGAATCCTGGGCGTGCGGGTTGTTTTTGCCTGTATTGCCAGCAGCTCTGTCACCAGTGCCAACGACCCATCTTCCACGCGCTCCTGGCGTTCCCACGGCAGGGGGATATCATCTTCCATCTGTTCGAGCTGGTCCAGTTCATCGCAGGGATTGGTGATGAGGTGGGCCAGTGTCATTCCGGCTTGAGCGGAGTGGCGGCCACGCTGCTCGCGTCGCCGAGTGGCTTCGTCGCGGACTTGCGCTTCCATGTGCAGTCTCGCTTGCTCGAATTCACGAAGTTGTTGAAGTGGACTTCCGCGTTCAAGTTTGTCACGCGTCCTCCATTGGTCGTGAGCTTTGGAGTAGCCAGTCCAGCGAACCTTCCACTCTTCCACCTCCTTTCCTCGAACAGACCGCACTCGACGTGCAAGGATACGCTCAACGTGTGCTTCCTTCTGACCGTCCACTACCACCTCTTCAGGTACTGCTAGGTGATCGCGTGCGGCAAAAGCATCTTGACCGCTGGTGTACGGTTTGAGGCGATGTTGAGCGAACACGTCGTGAATCCGCCAGTGAGGAGGGAGGCGTAGGCGGTAGGCTACTGGAGCTCCTCTGTCGGCCTCGGGCATGGTCATCTGTATATCGCTGAAGAAGCGTTCGGTCACAGGAACTGGTCCATGCCAGCGCTTGGTCAGTTTCCTACAGATGGAGCGATCCATCACCTTCTCCGTAAGGTGTTTCGCCTCTATCCAGACCAGATCTCCAACAGCATACTCCCGCTGCCCGTGTCTGCGATCAAACTGTTCGCGCTGTCGCTGTTGAGCCAGCTCCAACCGCTGCCTGGCGTCCCGCAGCTGCGACGAAAATTTCACAGCCACTTCGTGTGCGGTGCCTACTCCCCCAGTTCGTCGTCCAGCGGTGGACTGCGCGGCCTCCAGGAAAAGATCCAACTGCGACAGCGGCGAGAACCCGAACACCAGTTCAAACGGCGTGAAGCCAGTAGATTCACTCCTGGAGTCATTGATCGCGAACTCCACGTTAGTGGTGAACAGATCCCAGTCCTCCACATTGGCGTCAACAAAGGACCTGAGCATGTCCTCAATAACTCTGTTGCTGTGTTCTGCCTGGCCGTCAGACCGAGGGTTGTACGGCGTGGTACGAGCCACTTTCACACCCATCAGTCTCATGAGTTCCTGCCAGAAAGCATCTTGAAACCGCGGGTCACGATCAGAGACAATCTTCATAGGCGCGCCATGTAAGCGCCACACCGAGTCAAAGTAGATTCTGGCCACCACAGCTGCGGAGCTGTCGCCGAAGTTCATCGGCACAACGTGGACCATCTTCGTCAGCTTGCAGGTGAAGGCCACGAAAGCATCATTGCCCCTCTCCGATACCGGCAGGCCGGTGACGAAGTCCACCGCGACATCCTGCCATGGCCTGTTCGGGATGCTGTGAGGGTTTAGCAACCCATCCGGGTAAGTTCCCCGCGGCCTCACTGATTGGCACACTGCGCAGGATGCAACCCAGGTGCCCACATCTTCCGCGGCACCACGCCAATAGAAGCGTCGCAGCACCCTCTCCAGAGTCTTGTCTCGCCCAGTATGGCCTGAGGACAATGACTCATGAGCATGGCGAATCACTACTTCTCGAAGTGGAGAGTCCTCCCCCAGCACCAACTGATATCTCCCTGCTGCGGTCCTCCAAACCACTTCACCCACCAGCCTGAAGTCCTGTAGGCATTGGTGTGGTGCCGCCTTCACTTTCTCCCGCAGCGAACGAAGTGTCCCCTCTCGAGTGTACTCCGCTTTCAACGCACGCAGGAACTTTGAGTCCGACTGCTGGGAGGTTGCGTCTCTGAAGGCTGCTGCCTCACCTGTCCTTATCACAGCGGGGGCTGTTCGCGGGTGCCTCACGCGTGCCGGCTGTGGTTTGGCGGGAGGGGCGTGTACTATCAGAACAGGCCAACGAAGGTCGAAGGCCTTCCCATCTGGGTTCTCGAAGAACTGATTGGGCTCGCCCTTATCATCGTGAGTAGGGATGACCTCCACGATCTGCATATTGGCCTTTCTGAAAAGTTTGCGCCACGCGGGGAGCTTGGACTGGTGATCTGGTAGAACGAAGACTGCTGAGGTGTTTTCTGGGTCTGCCTTCCATTCTGCGATATACTTGTTCAAAATCGCCTCCACCGTAATGTGCTTGGAGTTATATGGAGGGTTACACCAAACCCGAAGGCCCCTCCATTTCTCTGAAAGGCAGTCTGTCCAGAATCTATCCGCCTGTCTGTTGCGGCCGCCAAAGTCACAACAGGCGTCCACATCGAAGGGTCCAAACTTCTCGGCGTACTTCGAGGAGTACTCTGCTCGGACACGCCAATTCTGTGAGTCTTCGGGGGGAGTCTGCCGTTTTTGCGGGTGAAGGACCGGGGATGGAGCTGACTGCTGGGGCGCCTGCTGCGGGGGTGGTGAGCTCACTGGCACCTTCTCAGTGGGCGCCTCCGATGCGTCAGCTCGTGATGGCGTTCGCGTCTTCGGTGACGCCAACTGTGGAGGCGCTGGGGTCGTAGAGGCTCTTCCAGCGCGTGACATGCTCCTCGTTATCCTTATCTGAGGTGGAGCTCTGTCAGGGGGTTGGTGTGGAGCTTCTGTCGGCTTCGCGCTATCAGCTTCAGGCCAGTCAGGCATGTCGAAGTCGAGGTGATCCTCCTTCATTCCCTTATAGAGCTTCGGATTAACGAGAGCGATGGTCTCCCCCATGTCCATGGCCTGTTCCGCCACGGAGAGGGTCTCCACTGCTGAGAGCCAACAGTCAACCGTCTGAGCCCAGTGGGGATGAGCTGCGGGTGGTGAGCTGGAGAAGCATTCAGACTCCAGCGTTGCCAGAGGGTCTTTCGGCAGGTCTGAGGTGGGGTCGATCACTCCTGCCTCCTTCAACCCCTCGCGAACGTCCTTGTCTTTGAAGTCGGGTCTTCTGGACAGGGCGTCTGGTACCAGCAGCAGCGCTCCCTTGATGTACTCCATTCTCGGGACTCCCACCTCCACCAGATCCATGTACCAGCGTGCCTGTCTGCGGCTAAGCTCTCTGCCAGGTTCCATCAGCCATTCAAGGGGGCGGTGATCACCCTGGATGCGGAAGTTGGTGAAGATGAGGTAATGCCGCCAGGTGACGGTGGTACAGTGGTGTAGAGCACCTAGCTCACGCTCGCCGGTGTGGTAATTCTGCTCGGCGGCTGAGAACTGGCGGCTCTCGTATGCTATCACGCGCAGCCCAAGACCATCTCCATTGTCTTGCATAAGTACTCCCCCAAGAGCGATGCCGCTAGCATCCGTCTGCACCACGAAAGGCGCTGTGCCGTCTGCGGCACCCTTAATGTTGGGCAAGGCGAGCACTGGCGCTGATGTGAGGGCCTTCTTCAGCTCCTCGAAGGCCCACTGCTGCATGGGACCCCACTCCCAGGGTACGTCCGACTTGGTCAACCGGGTGAGGGGCTGAGCGATCTCGGAGAAGCAGTGGATGAACCTGCGGTAATACCCCGCTAGGCCCAAGAACTGCCTGACGTGGGTAACCGTCTCCAGCTCGGGCCAGTCCCTCACTGCAGCCACCTTGTCGTGTTGGGGTCTGCAGCCATCTGCGGAGATACAGTGGCCAAGGAACCGCAAGGATTTCTTCAACAGCTGGCACTTGGACCTCTTGAGGAAGACGCCCTTCTCCCTGCATGTCAGGAGCAGTTGTTTGACGTGCTCGTAGTGCTCTGCAGCGGTGTTGCTGAAGACGACCACATCATCGATGAAGATCCGGACAAATGGGAGATGGCCCAAGGCCCGCTGCATCCGTCGCTGGTACTGAGATGGTGAATTCTGCAGCCCCTGCGGCATGACCAACCACTCATATGACCCCATCTGGGTGGTGAAGGCGGTCTTCTCGACATCTCCTGGTGCCATCGGTACTTGCCAGAAGCCATCCACCGCGTCGAACGAAGAGAAGAACTTCGCACCCTGCATCTCGTCGAACATCATCTGGATGTCTGGGAGAGGATATTTGTCCTTAACTGTCTGGCGGTTGAGGAGCCGGTAATCGATCACCAGTCGCAGCTCCTTGGGGTTCCCGGGTTTAGGGACCATCAAACAGGGAGCTGCATAAGGACTGGAAGAGGGTCGGATGTAGCCCTTGGACATCAGAGTCTCCACGCGTTCTCGAAGTTGGCGGAGTTCCTCTGCGGACTTCTTGTAGATGCGCTGGCAGGGAGGTCCCTTCTTGCTCAGCTCAGGGTCCAGGTTAATGTTGGCTTCATCTTGGGGGTCATGTCTGAGTCCATCGATGTTCGGTAGGGCAGTCGTCATCTCCTTCTTGTACTCCTCACCCCAGAAGTCCTGAAACTTGAGGGTCCACTCAGGGCTCACTTCTGCATCTTCAGTATCCGCAGCGGGTTCGGCGTTCTCAGAGTCGATAGCCGTGGCTGCAAAGGCAGAAGCAGTATCGTCGGGGGACTTCTCGGCCACCATGAGCCAGGCGGGCTGTATCTCCGGGTCGTCATTGCCGCGTAGCTTCTGCGTCTCCGCATACACCAGGTACTTCTTCAGCTGGGCAGGGGTCAGGAACACCTCATCCACCAATCCCGCGCAGGCCGTGCCCTTCGGAGACCTGTCCCCAGATGCTTTCCCAGGAGAACAGCCTGTGATGGTGACGCGATCCCCAATCTTGCCACTGCGGGACTTCCTGAGGAAGGAGACGGAGCCATTCCCTTCATAGCCCAGAGTGACAGGAGAGTGACTGCGCAGCCACCTTCCGCCGAGGATAACATCCACCTGTATGCCCAGTGGCAGGATCCGGAGGGCAAGGGCGTTCTCCGTATAGGTGCCCGTGGTGGTGTGCGTGTTAAACTTGGCGTACGCGGTGGCGCCAGTGATCTTCACAGATCCATCCGCCAGGGTGACTCGCATCTCGGAACCGGCTCGTGTTGTGAGGCCACATCGCTTAGCGCTCTGCTCCGAGATGAAGTTGTCAGAGGCCCCCGAGTCAATCAACACCTTGACCGTGTGCCCTCTGAGGGTTGCGTAGAATACCAGCAGTAGCGGTCCTTCTTCGTCATGTGCCGCTGCAAGGGTACCCTCGATGTCGGTCTTCCACTGAACTCCCCCATCTGTGCGTATGCTTTTGCACTTGAGGTTGGGGAGGAGGTTGTCCGAGGCCTCGCGGCATTCTTCCAACGTTTGCCTACACGCGGCGTAGAACTCCTCATCCAGCAAATCAACATCTTCAGGCGGATGACTGACGAGGTTGTCTGCACTCGCCGTCAGCAGGGTGCCCGCTGAGGTGCATTCGCTCGAGGTGGGGCTGACATGAGTGGTGTCGCTGGTGGTAGGGCTCACATGGGTGGTGTCACTGGTAGTAGGGCTCACATGTGTAGTGCCACTGGTGGTAGGGCTAACATGGGTAGTGCCGCTTACTGTGGGGCTCACGTGGGTAGTGCCGCTTGTTGTGGGACTGCCATGGGTGAGAGGATCCTCGTCATGCTGAGGGCTGCCAGCAGGGGAGTTGTGGGCGAGCTGATAGGAGCTCTGGTGGTCAGTTCTCGTCTGAGGGGTCCCAGCTGCTGCCATCTGCTGGGTGAAGCAGAGCGAGTTGACCGAGGACTCCTCTTCCATCACCTCAGGGTCTTCAGCGATGGGGTGGCTGTCGAGACAGGGTGGCGCTTCATCCGCTTCATGCGTTTTGACGGTGGTCATCTGCTGGGTGAAGCAAAGCGAACTGGGTGCGGAGGTCTCCTCCGCCTCTGAGCAGTAGGATGAACCTTCGGGGTTTCCTCCCGGAGTGGCCGGCGCGTTATCATGGTGCGAAGATGTGGTCTCTGCTGTGGGCTCGGCCAGTGAGGATGATGGAGGAGATGCTCCCAAGGGGCTGGGACCCAGCTTCCTCATCTTGTACTGGTGTACTGCGTGCAGACTGCACCAGGCGCCAGGTAAACCCACATCTCCCGCTATCCCAGGTATCGTGCCCACTTCAGTGTCCAGGGTGCAGAGGGATGTCGAAGACCTCGCTGCTGCCCTTCGTGCGCCCTCCTTTTCCCACAGCCTGCTACCTGGGGAAGAGTCTGGACTCGAAGTGGCGATTGCCTTTTGCTGCTCGGCAGGCGACAGCTCTCTCCAAGCCGCGTAGAGGTCGTGGGAGCTGGTGTTAGAGGATTCGGGGACTTGCTGGCGACCGTCGTGTGAAAGGAGGTGCCACAATGCTATGCGTTGATGGCCTTCCTTGCGATCTTGAGGTTCGCGGGCAATGCGTATCCTCTCTGCCAGCTGGTTGGCGCGGTTCACGCGCTCCTTTGGCGATCGACTCCCAGAGTGTACGCGGCTGCGGACGCGCTCCGACATTTTATCCACCAGGTCCTTGGCAGCCTCTGGGGACTTGCGCAGAGCTCTGCGGACCTTCTGCATGGCGACTTCGAGGGGGAGGGAGTACAGATCTCTCTTCCAGTGCCACGCAGTTAGCCTTTTCCGTGGGTCTGCGAGGTTGGACTGATAGATGGGCAGCGGTAGGACAACACGCGGTCGGGGGCGAAGGTCGCGGGGCTCTCCGCGGTTGTTGTCCATAATGGGGGGTCTGTGCCGGGGAACTCGCCGTCCCCTCCGACCCTCGATCCTCGCTTGTGTATAAGCGGGGCCGTCATCAAGAGGTAGCGACGGCTCATCGAAGGGGGTGCTTCCTGCGAGAGGGTGGCTGGACAAGTCATCCCTCGGCGGCGATGGGGCACCAGCTGAGCGGTAGGTGCGTCGCAAGCGGGCCCCAGAGGTGAAGGCCACACTCTTGGGGTGGGGACGTTGGCCCCAAGGGTCTCTGCGTCCTCGGGCGCGTCGGGGTTCCACTGGTTCTGACCGCTTCTCCAGGGCGGAGAGGGTCTGATCATCAGGGCAAGACCTCACTTCCCCGAAGGGCAGGGTCTGGGGCTGGCCGCCGGCCAGTCATTCATCGCTCTCCACCGGGGGAAGGCCGTCACCCTCCACAAGCTCGATGCCCGCAAGGGCCGCCAGGGTTTGGTAGCTCTGCTCGTCCTCACAGGTAGCAAGAGCCAGGACCTCCTCGGAGAACTCTTCTGGGACGCCATCCACCGAGGAGATGTCCTCCTGCTGCTCGATGGCCCAAACGACGGCGGCTACAAACCCAGGGGAGTTCGCCAGTCGAGCGGGTGCATTGGCCCTCCACTCCTTGAGCTTAGCCTCGTCCGTACAGTTACGGACGATGTGCTCCGCAGAGCCGCAGGCGAAGCACCGGCGGACTTTCGGAGCATCAGGGCGGGAGAGGCCAGGTGGTGGTGGCAAAGGAGTCACTGCCGCGGCGACGGTGGTGGCAGGCCCGTTCTCCAGCATGGCAAGAGCTGGGCGGTTCGAAGAGGGGGTACGCCTGTAGAAGGGGGTGCGAGGTGGTGGGTTAGCGAAGGAAACAGCACGGGGAGGACGGTCTTGAGAGCGCCTCTGAGCCGCCTCCGTGTCAACGTCACTCTCCACCTCCTCAGCAACTTCCCGAATCTTCAACAAGGCGTTGTGGGTGCCTGGGATGTCGTCAGCGACGGCCTTCCTCTCCCACTCTTCTGGTTTGGAGACATCCAAGTGGATGGCTCTCAGGCGCCGCATCACCTTGGGTGCGTATTTCAGCCCCCGGCGGTACGTAGAGAGCATCGACAAGTTGGTCATCTCCACGCAATTTGGGACTCTGCCGGCCAAGAAGTTGACGGAGGCCATGCGGGTCTCCAGTCGCGAGAAATACTCCGCCGCGGTCTCGTTCACCGCTTGCTTCAGGGCAATGGCCTCGCCGTGTGCGTTCTCCAGGTAGGCCTGCGTCAGAGAGCACACCGCCAGATCGCTGAAGAACACGTCCAGGTCCCCGTAGCGTTGGTGCCAAGCTTGCTCGGACCCAAAGGTCCCCGCCGCGCGCTCCAAGAACTTTCTCTGCTGGTCTTGAAGAGTGTACTCCTTGAAGCTCCAAAGAAGGCTTGACACACTCGCCTGGTACTCTGATACTGATGGCGTACAACTGGGAGTGGTCAGTGCTTCGATCACGATGGCCTCCTGGAATACCTTCCGCACCATGTGGGAGTAGTGCTCCAACTGCGTCAGGAGGCCCTCCTTGTCGGCCGATTTTGTGTCGGACGCGGAGCGGGGGAACCTGGTGACGCTCTTGACCAGCTTTAGCACCATCTCTTTGGTCTTGTGCTCCAGGCGGACCTCGTCTGGAGATGCTCGCAGGTTAGTGCCCTGCGGCAGACGGACGATGCCTGGAACAAAGGGGGTGGCGCTGGGAGAGAGCACGGGGTTTGCAGCGGCGGCAGAGTGAACGGGGTTCACGGCAGCGGCAGAGTGAACGGGGTTTGCGACGGCGGAATGGGGAAAACGGGCAGGAGGTGATGGTCCCGGGGCATGCGCGGGCGGAGGCGCAGGCGCGGGATTTGTGGGGACTGCGGTCGGAGTGGGCGGTAATGTAGGGGCTGATGGTGGTGCGGGGAGTGGAAGAGGTGTATGGAAGGGCAGGGGTGTGGATGGTTGTGCGGCCACCACGCTCATGCTCCGGTACCAATCGGAGTTGCTGACCTCCGACCACGCGGCGAGCCCGTCCTGATCGAAGTTCTGCATCTCCGACTCCCGCGCAGTAGCAGGGATCCACTCCCATACTGGCTGCCCCATGCTGGTAGACCGCACATTGGCCGCGGCTGGGTCCCCCATTGCCATATCCATGACCTCGCGGTCGACCATAAGGACCCAGGTCTCCACACGAGGGTTGGTAAGGGGTAGGGGTGCATGGTGTAGCCGGCCCCCCATGCGCGCATATGCAGTCAGCGGCGCTCCCAGCAGGTGCATGATCCTGAACAAGATGGCGTCGCCCTGCACCCCAGCCCGGCGGCGTTCGTCCCATGGTAGGGAGACGGTTGCCGCGCCTCGCACCCCAGCTGACTGGTGCACCCACAATGACCCACCATCGTGGGTGACGAAGAGGGCTCTGACCTCTGGGTACTGAGGGTAGGAGGGCTCTGGTGCGGGATCGTCAGGGGGATCCTGAGGTGGATCACTAGGGGGGCCTGGTGGCGAGTCGCTTGGACTGGAGTCTCTGGGCTCTGAGTCGGGATTGCCACCGCCGTGCACCACCGTCTCCATCGACTGCCGCCGGCGGGCCACCATCATGTTATGGGGATTTGGCCGGCCCTGAGTGGGAGGTTCGGCGGGAGCGGTCTCAGCGGCGGTCTGAGGCACTGGAGGGGTTACGCTGGCGACGGCGTCTGCCTCGTGTAGATGGTCCGCCGTCAGGCCCTGTGCGCTGCCCTGAGGGTCGCCTGGTGGGGAGGCTCCTGCCGATGTCGTCGCACCAGGCAGCGCGAGTCCTCTCGAGAGCACCGCGGAGATGTCCAGGGCCTGTACTGCCGCTAGGACTTCTCTGCGAATGTGTTCACTTCGGCTGCTCGCGTCCGAGTCAGAGCCGGACCTGTGGGCGGCCCTCCGCCTGCGCTCAGCCCGTGCCTGCGTGCTTCGGCTGCCTCTGGTCCCCGTGCTGGTGCGGCTGATGTCCGTGCCGGAGTCGGGGTCAGAGTGATCAGGTGCGTGGCTTGGACCTGGGAGATGCTTGCCATGTGTCGCAGGGCCCGAAGATGCCCTTCGGGAACGCCGACGCCGGCGAGTCTCTGAGGTTGTCGCCACCGCGGGAAGGTGACGCACCAAGAGCTGGGTACCGCCCAAGACGTTCTGCTGAACCCCGCTGTCAAGGGGTACCTGCAGAGGGTCCGGCAGGGCCGCGGCGCCGATGCTGATGAAGTGCTGCAGCGATGAGGGATCCGCGCCTGAGTCATGAAGCGCGGAGGTGGCTGGTGCCAGCTGATGGGGCTGCTGTGGTCGATGTTGCGGCAGTTGTGGCGGCTGCGGTTGCTGTTGCTGCTGCTGCTGCTGCTGCTGTTGCTGCTGTAGCTGCTGCTGCTGTAACTGCTGCTGCTGTAACTGCTGCTGCATCGGTTCCAGTGGCTGCTGTTGAAGCCACTGCTGTTGCTGCTGCTGGTACGCGAGCCACTGCTGCTGCTGTTGTAGCTGTTGTTGGAACGGTGTGGGATATGCGCCCACGGGGTGATGGGTTCCCAGTGTGAACGGCACTGGTGATACTCCCCCAGCGAGGGGCGCTGATTGGGGTAATACCCAATTGACGCCGTTCCATACAGCCTGTGCGGGGGTGCCATCCGGCATAGTATAAGGGCGGGGCACCGCTGTGTAGGGCATGGTGGTGCCTGGATGTGGAATGGGGTGAGCGGAAGCATATGCGGTGGGCGATGGGAAGGTTATGGGAGAGAACAGAGTGTGGTGTAGCTGCTCTGCGCTGACACTCATGCTGGGAAATGCCTCTGATGTCTGCTGTGACATCCTGATTGCTGAGCTGGTTGAGATCAAGGACTGGGTGTGGCAATAGCCACAGGTGAGCAAAGTGGTGAGTGCTCGCCTTTTGTTATTTAATTAGTCTCGTCCTCTTCGATGTCGCTCGCTGGGGGCGAAGGGGCGGGACTTCCAGGTGGAGATGGGGGAACCCAATCAGCGCCAAGGAGGACCCAAGGGGGGGCGTCGATCACTTGTATTGCCTGGAGATGCCACACGTGGTCGTAGTGTACTGGTGGGATAGCCAGCGTGACTATATCCAGGCGCTCAGTTCTCCTCCTCGTCGTCAGAGGAAGAGGGGGAAGGAGGACCGCTCCAAGGACCGCTCTGCCAGAAGGCGCCTGCCGGTGGGTAGGTGGGGTCTGGAGGGAATACCCACTTGATGGGTCCTTGCTTCCACCACGCTCTTCTGTATTCTTCTGGCGAAGGGGGTACTGCCATACACCGGCGAACTCAAAATTTCGCCAGGGCTCCGCGACACAGATTTCAAGTGCCTATGTATGCAGGCAGGGGTCAAGGAACTGCAACCAGAAAGCTCAGCAAGGTCCCAGAAGGTAACCGGGCTTCGTACACTCCCAAAATATTCCAGCCAGAGGGTAAACCAGAGGTGTCCAGAAACTGTCCAGAAACTGTCCAGAAGCCACTAAAAGAGCTGTTTTGAGGGGCTTTCCCAGCTGCTGGTGGCCGTGAGGGCGGTATTGGGGGGTTCTAGGGTGTCCTATGGGGTCTGGGGAAGGAGTTTTTGGTGGTGGGGGCTACTGTGGAAGGTTTCGGGGTAGGCTGAAAACGGGCTAAAACGGCTATTTTGGGCTGTTTTTGGCTGTTTTTCGCCTTTTTAAGGCTCTAGAAAGTGGGCTATGAGGTTTTCCTGGCTACTATAAACCGGGGAAACCCTTTAGGGTGCTCCCTGACGGTTGTTTGTAGCCTGGGGCAGACTTGGAAGTTAAGATCGGAAAACGAATGTTGACTTTTCTGAGCCTGGTTGGGCCCCCAGTGTTAAGGGGCGAAAATATGAAGTTTTGGAGATGTTTTCCAAAGGATACGGCCGTTGTATACGAAAAAAAATGTACTTACGGAGGCTAAAATTGCGCCCAGATAGCCGGAAGTGCAGCTCTCCCCCTGTATTACAACGGAAGTTACAAAAGGCCCGTGGGCGAGTTGCGCAGAGGCGAAATCGCAGCACGCTGATACCAAATGTGCCAGGGGCACGACGACAGATGCTCGGAGATATGTTTTTGATTGAACGTGCAAAGGTACACAATTCGGATTTTTATAATATACTGGATCAGGGCCAGATTGAGGTACAAACGATAATTCGGTTCCGAGTTCTGAAGGCTAAACACTTCTCAAGTGCTCTACTTATTCACTCGTCACTCAGGTTGCAGGGTCAACCACTCGAGAGCCGATGTCACACTTCGGCTCAACGTTCAGTTCCCGATCCGATCTCATTTCTAATTCCGATTCGTCATTCTCGATTCAGATGTTATGCCAACAGGCTGACACGATGACTGCCCCACAGTACTGTCATACTACTGTACTGTCATACTGTCATACTGTCATAGCGTCATACTGTCATACTGTCATAACCTTAATATCTGATATTCGATTCCATTGTCTTTTCAACCCCGATGCGAATCTGACCATTCTTCGAGGGTCTGACTGAGTTCCACGATGACACCCCCCACAGTACTGTCATACTACTATAGTGTCATACTGTCATAGTGTCATACTGTCATAGTGTCATACTGTCATACCCCGGACATCTGGTATTCATTCTCATCGTGATTTCAAGCCCAATTTCACTGTCATCGTGCCAATCCCAGATTACCCCCGATGACACACATACGGACGCATAGACATATCGGCTCACGCTGTGCCTCCGGGCACAGGTCTTCGAGAAGATTTATGAGCTTTCGCGCGATCGCTGGGCCAATTGGGTGGTCAAGGGCCTTATCAGACGACCTGCAACTTGCCCTGTGCTATTTAAGTTTACACTGGAACAACTGGTCAGAGTTTTTGAGGCTATTCGCTCGTACTTCAACTGGCAGCAACGCGCCTCACTGAGAGCCAATTATTGAGAAATTCCCAAATGCCAATTTGCAAATTAGCGGTTCGATTCTTCCGAAAAAAGGAATACCAAATTGGTCATACCATATCGTTTTATCAAATTACTACTTCAAAAACTTGAATGATATGGCACCGTTTAGAACATGGACATCAGATATTAAACATGTCGATAGTTCTATTTACACATCAAATAGAAACTTCAAATGTATCAATCAATCGAAACCTAATGAAATAAGAATTCAAGAGTATATTGAAGGTAGTCCGATCTTGACAAAGCATTGTGTATTGATGGATTTCGACGAAGATAGCATCGATGCAAGTACATTGCATTGGGAATTTCATGATGTAGATCACTTGGAGAAACAACATTCTAATATTGATTTGAGTACGATAGTTGGTTTTCAATTGGAAATACCAAAGGATTTCGATTGGTTTACGACATCGTATCCACAAATCCTATCGATGATACCCAATAAGCCGAGGAGTCACGAACAATCATTGCATCATACAATCACATGGGTGATAATGCTTTGGTCATATCATAGTAATATATCAATGGAACAATTTTTGAAATGGGCATCTCAAAAGGATGACGATAGAAAGCGACTTGAAAGATACGAAGATTATTGGAATCGATCGAAGGATTCATTTAATCCCGGTGATAACTTTATCAAGAATTTACTAATACGATTCTATCCAAAGTTGTTTGAATATGATCGAAATTGTGTGAACTTTATTGACAATTGTAATGTAGAAACAAACATATATATGAATGATGAAAGATATCTATCTTGCGAAGACATTCATCAAGCATTGGAACAATCGTCAATCATTTACCTTACATCGTACATGGGGGTTGGCAAGACTAAAGCGACTATCAACTATCTTGATAAATATGAAAAACGATCGAGTATTATGTGGTATAGTCCAAGAATATCCTATGCCAACAACGTTACATCTCGATTGGATCATTTGGGATTCAAAAACTACAAATCATTCAAACCGAAAGACCCGGCTATTACAAAGAAGAAACGATTGACAATGTCCATGGAAAGTCAATATAAAGTCATCGATCCATTTGATAACCAAGAAAAATCATTTGATATCATCGTTTTGGATGAATTAGAAACTTTCAAAAAGGTTTGGATCAATGACACAACACACCATAAACATCTTCCGGAAAACTGGCGAGTGTTTCTCCAATTGATGAGGAATGCCAAAAAGATAATCATAATGGATGCCTTTCCTCACAAAGCTATGATAGCACGGCTGGGTCAACTGCGACCTGAAAGATTACTAACACTTGGTAATGAGTTCATTCCACCACCACAAAGGGTCATCAAGTACGATGACAAAGATGTATGGAGGCAATCTCTCATCGATGAATTGAACAAAGGATCTAACATCACTCTCTTCTATCCATACAAAACTGATTTTAAAAAAGGAAAAGGAATCTATTGTTATGGAATGGACACATTCAAAGATATCATTTTACAAGAGACCAACTTGGAAAAAGATGATATCATGTGCTATCATGCTATGAGCGATGGTAACGATAAACAAACGACCTGTGATGTGGATACTGTTTGGTCGACAAAACGATCAATCATTAGCAATGTATCAATAACCGTCGGTGTCAATTATGAACGATTGCATTTTCACAAGAAGTTTGCTTTTCTCGATCCAAATACCGTAGAACCGAGAGACTTCTTTCAAAACCTAGGGAGAGTGAGACAATATCATACCAGTGAATTACATATATTTTATAAGAAGTATGAAAAAATAACCAAAGGATTTACGATGCCACATAATGCACCCGATAGTCCGATATATCGTCAACTCGCTTTGATATATCAAGAAGAATACTTAGCAAGGAACGACTCGGTGTATAGTTACTTTTTTGAAAAATGTGGTTACATCAATTTTGAAATGTACAACGGTTCAAAGGAAATCGTTTGGAATAAATTGGACGAGTTCGATGCCACGGCGTATTTTGCATATGGAAACATCGAAGATACTGATATTGTAGACATTCATGAAAAGCTTAATCCATTGGTATATAGTAACAAATCATCCATGGGAGACAAGTTACAAATCGCAAAGTATCATTTTCAAAATCAATTTGTAGAAATTATACCCGAGCATTTCGTCAAGGATTTGTGGAATAGAAAATTGATCAACTTTGTTCGAAAATTCAAAATGTTCTATCAAAACGAAGATCATATACTATGGAGTTTGTTTTATCAAAATGGAGCGATTGATACCTTAGAATTACCAAACAATCCATGTTGGAACATCGACATTGAGAAATTTAAAGAATTCTTTATGATAGGATTTTCGGGCACAAAGATATACCCAAGTGTTATTTGTAAAGCATTAAATGCATATTTTGGAACAGATATGTACTCGATCGAGAGAGATACGAAAGGTAAGCGTGTTCGATTTCGTCTGCCCGGAAGTAACAAAATTGTTGATAAATATGTACATACCAGGAAGTGGAATCATTTTGTACCAGCAATAAGACAATTTTTAAAATAGCGTTAAATGTATCCAAAACACTAATATACATAATATAATTCAATATTGGAAACATTTAACGTTCTATACTATAAGATGAAACGCACACCGTGTCAACGATGTATCGCTATCAAAAAGGATGGACAACGATGTACAAATATGACATGCAAATGGTCACCAATGTGTTGGGCTCATAGACAAGTCAATGTACAAGAGAGTACTATACCCGACTCCGGAAAAGGTGGGTTTGCAAGAGTTGATTTAAAAAAGGGAACCATTGTAGGTAGATATATAGTGGGCACGATCAAACTTGATGCTGATCAGTTGCCACCGATGAATGATAGAACTCACATTTGGCAAAAGAATGCCAATACATTCTTTGATGCTGAAAAAACCAACTCGGTAGCCGGCAAATACAATAGTTGTACAGCACGAGATGCCAAACGAACCGGTTGTTCTCAGAATGCCAAAATAAATTCTGTTGGGAATGTGAAGCTTACAAAAAATGTTAAGAAGGGTGCCGAGATCTTCGTCCCGTATGGAAAAGATTATTGGAATAGATAGTATCTGATGCCAACGACATTTTATGATTTACCAAAAGAACTTCAAGATAAAATATATTTTATGAAATATCAATTAGAGCTCAAGGACCGCCCGACAATTGACATTGAAGAGCTTAAAATATGGCGGGATTTTTTTGGTCTTCTTGACCGGGAACAATCCATTCATTGAAATTTCGGCGAAACATACTTGGATGATTTGGTTTGCGATGCAGGTCAACGAAAAGGAAATAGTGAGGCCCTTGTATAGCCTGGTTGTACACCGAGTTGAATTCCTGAATGGGAATTTCGCCACCAACTTCCTCACCAATCTTATCTATCTCTTTTTGATTCTTGTTGCGGAACACTAACATATGTGTAAGGTTGCCTCGTATAGATTTTAACAGTCCTCCACTGCTCGAGGTATAATTCTGTGTCGCGAACAGGAGTGTGATTCCGAGACTAGAACCCTTTAGTTTCCCAAGATGTCTATGTTTGATAACCATATTGCTTAGCTTACTCGATGGTCTCATCAGATCGGTGTCTTGTGTATCATCAAAGAAGGCAGCAATGACTGGCCGTTTGCCACCATACTTGTGTTGTGGAGGAATTATATTACCATTCTCGTCCCCAAATTCCAACATCAATTCACCGGGAATCTCATACACACTGATATTATGATTGTTTAACATCTTCATTAATTTCTTGTACCTTTCCATTTTCTCTTGATATTCATCATACTCTTGAGCTTCGGTATCAAGGATACCTTCAATCTGTTGGGGGACATCGACGGTAGGCTCTAATACATCACCTTCATCAAGCGGTAAGTCTTTGTAATAATGCATATTGTTATGATATGTTGGTGACACTAAGATAAGTCTGTCTAAAGCATTGTTTTGTTTCATCAATCTTAATAGATGTGTGAGACTACAGCTTTTACCGGTCCCGCGTTTCGCACACGCCAAGATAACCCCGTGCAATTGAATAAAATCATCGGGTGTCGGTATGCTAAAGGCCCCATTCTTCGGCACTTGAATATCATATGATTTATCTTTGAGTTTCTGAAACTGCATATACTATAACGATAGAAATAGACTAGAGTAAGCCTTATCATAACCCGGGTCCATTTCCGCGTCTCGTTTTCGAGGTGGTGGTGATTGAGATGCAACTCGGCTTTGCTTTCGTCTAGTAGACTTCCTAACGATCACTTCAGGTTCTTCTTCCGATTGAGAGCTATCAGATTCAACGATGACAACCTGCTTTTTCGGTTTCTTCTTAAGGGCTTTTGGTTTCTTGACAACGATATGTTCCACTTCAGGTTCGGGTTCGGAATCTGGATGAGGTTCTGGCTGAGGAGATTTTGTCGTTGCCTTCTTAATCGTCTCTTGTGCGTCGGCAACTTTTTGAGATTCTTTAAGTTGCTCGGCCATCTTGACATCTTGCTTTTGTTTGGCTTTGGCTTGGCGAGTGGCAAGAGCTTTCTCCCTCATTTTCGCAAGGCGTTCAAGTGTATCTGGGTCGACAATTTTTTCCCCTTTGACTGGCATTAAGTAACTATAGGATACCCTAAGAAAATAAATTTCTTGATCTGACCCACGATAATCGCAAATACGTTAAATGTTGTCAATATTGAATTATATTATATATATTACTGATCGGGAAACATTTTGCGTGATTTTATATTAGTATAGTATATACATGACCAAGGAGGCTTGGATTACAAAACTAAGGCAATGTGCTCAAGAATATAGACAAGAACACGGAATCAAAAAGAAGGGTAAGATGACACAAGGAGATAAATTGAAAAGCTTGCGTGGTCGTCCGGTCGTTAAAAAGCCGAAGGCAAAAAGTAGAACCGCCTTAGACCATGGTACTCCATCAGGACAACCGGTGTATCAACAGCCCGTCAAAGATGCTGCTTTGCCGACCAAAGCACCTCGTAGGATAGCTCCTATCATGGTAGCACCTTTAGACCAAACAAGCACTGGCACAATAACGGGTGACTCAGTATTTCAACGACCTACCGAAGAGTACACCGGTGTTTCAAATTATCGAAAAGCCATTGATGATATTGAGAAACGTATAAAAATGAGAAAACAAATGAAAAAACAAATGAAAAAAAGTCGCGGTAATGCCACAAAAATATAATTTATATAGTATAGGAAGATGCCCCCTAAATTGAGAAAGCAAAATCCTGAGGCACGCCATAAGCTCACTGCTGCAGATTGGGAAGACTTACAAAGTAAAAATTTAAGTGGTGACGATCGGACGAAAGCCATACGTGATTACAAGAAGAAGTATCGGAAATCAAAAGAGAAGGTTGAGAAAGTTACAAGACGACAGTGGACAAAGCAAGGTAAGAAACCTGCCAAAGAACAAAGTAGACTTGATGAAATCAATAAGTATACCGTCGGAGATTCAAAAAGACATATCAAGAAATTCAGCACCGATGTTGAAAAACTTAAGGTTCCCTTTACAACGTTTCTTGAAAGAGCAGCACCCGATGGTAGTAGTTTAAACTATTGGTTACCGGAGAAGACAAAAGGAGTTGAGCAAGTATCAATGAGAGCGGTGTTCGAGGATGGGACCACATCCAAGTGGGTCAAAGGTTCAGATCGCCAAGATGTGATGACGAAATTTGAAGAGATGCTGCAAAGTCCGAAGGGTGGTGATAGCAGCAAAAAGTCCGTCGAGGTTGCCAAAGATATCGAAGTTGAATATTACTCTTCTAAACCACCGGAAGGTAAAGGTAGCAAATGTACGGCAGCTCCGAAGAATGGTGTAGAATTACGATTGAAACAATGTGTGATTAAGATAGAATCTAAAAACAATTGTGGTATTAAATCTTTGGAACTCTTACATAGGAAACGAAAATTAGATAAGATGTTGAGTGATAATCTCGTAAAAAAGAATCAATATGAAAACAAATGGAAGCAACTCAAAAGAGATGCCAGCAATCATAGAGGCAATATTACAACAATATCTAATCAGCTGCGTTTGAAATTGTTTCCGAAAATGGATCAAAATGGAATCAATATAGAAGACTTTTCTATTTTAGAAAAACATTATGAAACTAATATATTTGTTTGGGGTATCACGGAACGTTTTGATGGTGAACCAATTATGTATTACCCACCTTACTTCAACGAACACAATGACTATTCAAGTTATAATGATAGTTATCACATACTTTTACATGATAATCATTATGAACCGATCACTAGAATCGATTGTTTTCGAGGCAAGACTTATCGACCATCATGTTCTCAATGCAAGTCTCAAAAGTGTATCTTTGCAAACAAAGAAACACGATTAACACCTGGAAACAAACAATGGCATCATTGTGAAATTTGCAATCGTAAATTTATGAATCAGGACTGCTACAATCTTCATACCGAACTGATAACATGTGATAAGGTTCACAAATGTAAGATGTGCAATGTTATGTTTAATCCCAATGAGAAACATATATGTGGATACAAGTCATGTCCTAATTGTAAGATCGTTTGTAATCTACATGAGCACAAGTGTTACATGACCAAGGTTGGTCCAAAACCTGTATTGGACTATAAAACCATTGTTTGTTTTGATTTTGAAACAATGAATGACAACGGTAAATTGATTGTTAATCATTGCGAAAGTCAATATCACGACGGTTCGTTTGTCATTCACAAAACAATAGATGACTTTCTGGAATGGGTATATCTCAAAAAACATGATAATCATACCTTCGTTGCCCATTGCGGGAGTCGCTTCGATTTCCGATTGATAGTAGAACATATCATCAATGTCCAAAGAAAGCCTCCACAAGATATATTATATACAGGTGCAGACATTCTATGTATGAGAATTGGAAATGTAAGATTTATTGATTCATATATGTTTATGACAAGACCATTGCATTCCCTTCCGGAAATGTTCGGCTTTGAACATGAAATCACGAAGGGATATTATCCACATCTTTTCAATACAAAAGAGAACGAACACTACATGGGTCTTTATCCCGATATCAAATATTACAATCCAGAAATCTTACAACCTGAAGCTTATACACAGTTATATCATTGGTGGTTTGAGAGAAAGAGTAAATGTTGTATTTTTGAACATCCAAAAGAGCTTGCGAGATATTGTCACGATGATGTTACGATTCTTCGTCGAGCTGTCTTCGATTTCAGAGATTGTTTTCTTAAAATCACCGATAATAAGTTCGATCCATTCAGCTATCTAACTTTGGCTCAATTGGCTGTGAACATGTGGAGAAATGAGTGTATGCCTAAGGACTCGGTGGGTATACTACAATCACTGACCAAATCTCAGAATGCCTCTATCAAAGAGAATCAATGGTTGGATTATATAGTACACACAACGTCGGCGAAGCTTGTCATAGATTTGGATGGTAAACGAAACTATAAACTCAAAGATACGGGGTTACACATATATGTTGATGGATTTGATAAAATAACAAACACCGTATATGAATTTCTTGGTAGTTGGTTTCACGCCGATTTGAAGAAATATCACAAAGATGATATTCAGTATCAACAGGGTCGGAGATCGGGCATGACATTTGGCGAAGTTAATCGTCAAACAATGAAACGATTAGAGGACATCAAGGCAGCTGGCTACAATCTTGTATATATATGGGAATCGGACTGGGATTCACAAGTTGCTCAATTGAAGACTTCACATGTTGGAAATGCATTCTTAGATAGACAAATTTTAGCTTCTCCCATTCATGATAGAGACTCCTATCATGGTGCAAGAGTTGATTTAGGCAAGTTGTTTTATAAATGCAAAGACAATGAATATATCAGATATCAAGACTTCAACTCTATGTATCCTTCAGTAATGAAGACCAAACGGTTCCCGAAAGGGCACCCGGAGATTATTAGAGATGTTAAATCCCTTGATATTCATGGATACTTTGGATGGATTAAATGTAAGATACTACCAAATAAACATTTGAAGTTTGGTGTGTTACCGCACGTTACAAACAAATTGATCTTTCCGTTGTATGAAATGGTCGGAACATGGACCACGGTGGAATTGGAGAAGGCTATTGAAAAGGGATATGAGATTCTTGACATCTATGAAATTAAACATTGGAAGGAGACTACAACTGATTTGTTCGGTGCTTACATTGATAAGTTTTTAAAACTCAAGACCGAGTCGTCAGGGCCACCTGATGGTGACATAGATACATTCATAAAAGACTTTGAATTTCATGAAGGTATCAAGTTAGACAAACGAAACATCAAATACAATCCAGGTATGAGACAAGTTGCTAAAGACATGCAAAATATATTATATGGAAAACTCGGTGAACGATCAAACAAATCTAAAAGTAAGGTCATTCAGAACCCAGGTGAGTTCTACAATACAATCAGTAATAAGAGGTACGATTGTAAATATGAGTTTATTGGATCTGAAGAGAATGAAATGGTATTGATGAATTTTACCGAGAATTCTGATGTGTATGCCGACACACGGTTTTCAACGAACGAGGTGTTGGCCGCGTTCATAACCAGCTATGGACGATTGAAATTGTACGAGCTGATAGAAGCCACCGGGTTCTCAAACGTATTATACTTTGATACTGATTCCATTATATATATAGAAACTCAAGAGAACCATCATATATATCACGGGACTGGTTATAGACAGCCATGGTTAGGTTATCTTAAGTGTGAGCTTCAAGGATTGGAAAAAGAACATGGTAAGTGTATTGAATTCCTGAGCACCGGACCAAAGTCATACAGCCTGAAGTTCGCCGATGAATATTGTATGACCAAGATAAAAGGTTTCTCTTTGAGTACTGAAAACTTAGAACACATCAATCATGATGTTATGAAAAATATGATTCTAAATCAAAGGAACGACCCAGTCAAAATGAGTAACCTTGTTATCAGACATCAATCAAATTCATTAGGATTAGAAGTCAGATCGGAATCCAAGACATTTAATTTCAGTTATGACAAAGGAAACATTGATTGGACGACATGGGACATTTTACCATTATCGTAACAGCGGTAAATGTTTCCAAAACACTAATATATATAATATAATTTAATTCTGGCAACATTTAACGCTACCATAATAATCGATCTGCATAGTATCCATTGCTACCGACGACATTCCGGTCTTTCTTGTGTCTAATTTTGTACAACCGACGTCGTTCATCGGCATACTCTTTACCCTTAGTGGCCATGTATGTAGGGTAATCAGAAGCACCTCGCTGTCCGACCTGAGCGATCAATTTACCATCCTTGAAAACATCAATCTTTTTGCTTTGATTATTTGATGGGCTTACCTTAACTCCGAGTTTCCGTGCTTGACTTTTTGTGTAAGCTTTGATTTGATAAGTCATTGTATACTATATGTAACACCATTATATAGTATGACAAGTAAATCAATATCGGAGAGTAGACTTCAAGAGTTATACCTGGACCCAAAGATCGGAATGAGCGGTGCCAATGCATTCACAAAAAAGCTCAAGGCACAAGGCTACATATAGAACAAAAACCATTAAGTGAAGTGCCGATCTATGATCCAATCACAGAGATGATACGTCAAGTCACGGGTCGTGCTGATCAAGATAGGGAATTGTTTGAACGACAATCGGAAAGACGTTAAATGTTGCCAATATTGAATTATATTATATATATTACTGTTTTGGATACATTTAACGCTTTCGGGCAACAATCTAAGATTGTTGCCATTATTATCTACGTATAATAAAATGGACCGTCAAGAATTGATACGCTTAGCCAAACTTCAATACCCCGATATTAAAGAAGCTCATGTAGAATTGCTTGTAGATGATTATATCAAACGTCCAGAATTTTACGATGACCTTTGTACTGGAAACATTGAAGAACCAATTCCTTTAGATCGGGATACTATTGATTCCATAAAAGATAATTGTTATATTAATATAGATGAGCGTAATTAGCACAAGAACACTATTCTTGTCTTCCGAAGACAATAGCAATGGAGACGCACGTGTTTTGCAAATGAACATACCCACTCAGCTGATAAGTTACCGAGCACAAACCAAACTGAGATTAACTTTGAATACTTTCTCTTGTGCAAAGACATGGTATAGTATCAACGAGACCAATGGCATCTTCTATGTGGGTGATACGGTAAATGATACTTTAACGGAAGTGAAAATACCTTATGCAAATTATACAGAGCTGGATCAATTCACATCTAAACTGGCCACCGCAATAAAAACTGCCATCGGTGGTACTATACAAACAGTTACTATCACTTATGATAAGGACAACGGCGGGGCCTTAAATTATGAGAACAAATTTCGTATAGAATTAAGACCACCACAGCCCGATGTAAAGTTTGTAGCTTTTAGTGTCAGCGGCGATTTTCAAGCTATACCTGGGTCTCCTTTAGACACCGCCTTAAATACCTCGGTTTCCAGAGCAGGCAAATACAACGATTCCGACCAAGTACTCGGTGGCCGTGTTAACCGCAGTACGGCAGGTATGAGTACAGTGTCTGAGCTCTTAGACTTGTTTCAAACAAGTTATGTTGTAGAGTACAGCTTATGTGAATCGATATACCCTTGCAACATTCAAACCAACGACGCCTTGTACCTTAGGGTCACATCGTTACCAACACACAATATTGAATCAACCAATCTTTCTACTTTTACAAACAATAACGAAATGATCAGTTCTGATATCTGGGCGAAAATACTATTGCCTAGTGACACGACGACAGATTTCATAAGATACATAGATCCAAACGACAACTTTGTTATTGAAGTGTCTGGGTCTCAATTTACTTCATTTAGAATCACACTTACAGATTCTAAAGCAAGACTGATCACATTGGCCTCTCCGACCCAAGCATCAGACGGCAGTATTAACTATTCATTAAGCATTAAGGTCGAAGAATTGGCACCTGCTGGTCTCTCAGATATTTTATAATCTTTATAATATATATACAAAAATGAGCCTCCCCATGTCATTGGCCTACGGCTTATCGAAAATGAATTCGTATTCAACTAATTACTTCAGATTAGAAACGACAAATCTCACTAAAGCATCGAGGTATTCAACTATAACTTTGAATCTGCCTGTCAATTCCATCGTGAATATGAAGAGTCTCAGTATGCATTGCAAAGGTTCGTGCAAAACTCCTATAGCATATACGGACAATGGAAATAAAGATTTAATTGTTACGCTTCCCAACGGGTTGGAAAAGCTCATCTCTAGGTGTGAGGTGTTCGCAGGAGGGCAGCAATTGACCACTGGTTTTCAAAGTTACAGCACGGTAGCAACCGTTCTCGACACTATCAAAACAACACTCAGTAAAGAAATGACTTATCAACGTGTTCTCAAAAATCAAGAAATCAATGTTGCTGACAATTTCTATGCCACACCACGTCCATACATCTTGAATACCTGGCTCAGCATATTAGGAGAAGCAGAACCTTCATACATTGATACCAGCTTAATTAGCCCGATCCAAATAAGGCTGTACCTCCACGGGCCTGAGGTGTTAGGAGCGTTTGTCCAAGGTAGTCCACCTGAAGTCGATCTCACGGAAAAAGCCCAACAGACTTTAATATCACAAGGGGACTTTTTATTAGACGACCTTTACTTTACCGTAGAAACAATCACTTTCAGTTCAGGTGTCTACGATGCCGCCGTGGAATCAAAATTGCGTGACGGTTTTTTGGAAATTCCGTATAAGAACTATTTTTCATTTTTTGAAGGGGCCTCTACGATGGACAAAAGTACGCGATTCTCTTTGAGTTCACAGTGTATTGATAACATATATGCTGTTCAACGCCCAGGGGATTATCGGGATAAACCTTTAGGACTTATCAAATTGGAAAACACCTGTGGTACATCTTACCTCCCATCTTACTTTAGATTTTCAGCTGGTCATTTAGGTGCTCTACAATTTAACTTGAATAACCTGTTCGTTCCTAACTATCGAGTCGACCCTCTTGCAGCGTTCAATCTGCTCTGTATCGGTAAAGCTGACAACTACGGTACGCTATCAGGTTGTAAGATTAACAGTTATGAAGATTGGCTCAATAATCAGTTCATTCCTATGGTACGTTTGAATCTCCCCTCAGAAATGGGCGTCAGAAGCCTAACAGGATTGGATTCTCGGGGTTTGAACAGTTCCTTCTATTTTCAAACTCATGTAGCACAACCAGATGACGATTTACAAAGGGTAAATCTGACAAACAGTAACGAGGTAATGATTATTTGCGAAACGACCGCAGTTCTTCGTATCGGTCAAAACCGTGTGATCGAAACGGTATTTTAAAAAGCGGTCAATAGTATACAAACATGGCTCAACAACCAGGATTGGTTGGGTACAACATGATAAAAGATGTAGGACCGAACGTGGACAAACAGATTCACACCGCGACGATGTTTCAAATGTCAGGTTTTAGACCGGTTATGATGCAACAACTCCCGTGTAAAACAATCAATGACATCACATATCCACCATTCAGGATCAGCAACGTTCATCCTTTGGCGGGATACAAAAGTTATACTTTAGGGCATGGTGAAAAGCTTTCTCAAAAGATGGAAATGTTCCATTTCCCGATGGAGCATCCATTGAATAGTCGATTATTGCAACCTGTGCCTTTGTTTTTTTCATAGATTAGTATATACAATGTCAGCTTTCGGAAATGAACTAAATGCAAAAACCTTGACTTATGCCAATACTACGTTTCGCACAACACTAAGAAATGGAACAGATATAGAATTAACAGAGGATGACGTACAGAATCAAATTATATTAGGTGATACTGCCTCAACTGTTCGGTTGCCGGAATGTCTACCTGCTATCAAAGGTAAAATGTTTACAATTTATAACGGAACAGCCAGAACGGGCGGAATAGTGACTCTTCAAAAGTTTGACGGTGACAGAATAAATGGATATTCAGACACAATTGACGGCGATATTACTTTGGAAAATGGTACAACCAATGGCGAAAGTATAACGAGCGTCACTCTAATTGCATCAGGACGTTTCAATCAGGAACTACCATTGTTGACATTCCAGGAAATTGGTATGTGATTTCAACATCTTATCGGAATACAGATTAAAATATAAAAAGTATAATATATAATGTCAGCTTTTGGTTCCAATTTAATTGTAACAAAAATTAACGGTAAAGCATATGTGCCGACCCCAGGTCCGACTGATACACTAACGTGCGATACGGTGGTGTGTCAAACTATAGGCAGCGTTGAATCACCGCTTGAGACCATGCACATCGGCTCGGACATACGATATTCGAACGATATCAAATTCCTGGATACCCAAGACCCATTGAATGAACGAGAACAAATGTCCTTGTTGACAGATGGGTCGCTAAAGGTACACACTTCAATAAAATTTAACGATTTCGTACTGAACAATCCAGTGTCGAAATCACGATTCTCTGCAGGCCTCGATGACCTCGATGCATCGTTTGAGATTAAAAGTTTGGATCCTGTTGAACAAACACAAGTTAAGATAGGCGAAACAGGCATCAACGAGGTAACCTGCTTGCAGACAACAATCAATATAGAGCCTTTCGGCAGTGGGGTATTGATAAACGACGGCCCACTCGTATTGAATACGGGTGACATAACATTAACGGCCGGTAAGTATTGGGGAGATGGCTCATTATTGACCAACTTACCCACAGGTACGAACCAAGATTTGCAATCTGTGACTACTCAAGGAAGCACGACCAGTGTTGCCGATGTTTCATACACCGGTACAGGTACAATGGTAGTCAATCATGAAAAACTGAGTGGCAATAATCTTAGAATTGAATCAGGTTCTGGTGGTTTTGGAAAAGTGTCTATCGGAGAACAAACTCAAGGGTTTACCAATGCCGACCACATTGGAGATCGTTCTATAGCAATCGGCCGCAATGCATTATCTATTAACAATACAACAAGTAATGATACGATTGCAATTGGTTCCGGTTCGTGTAATACTAATTGTGGTGACTATGTCGTGTCTATTGGCGACGACTGTGGTCAGGTTAACTGCAAAGATGCAGCAGTGAACATTGGAAAATATGCAGGTGAATTCACAGCCGGCGAGTCAAGTGTGAACATTGGTGCGTTGGCTGGACAAAATTCTGCTCAGAGTGCCGTAAACACCGATAACACAATCGTCTTAAACGCGAGCGGGGTTGAACTGAATGCCGGTGTCGCAAGTAGTTTTTATATCAGACCTGTCAGGGCCAGTCCCGACCCAGCAAGCGAGTCGCAAATGCTCCACTACGATACAGCATCCAACGAGGTACGTTACGGCCCTGTTTCAAGTGGTGGTGGTATACCGAGTTTATCACAAGTTCTTGCTGTTGGTAACACAGGCGGCTCAATTAACCTTACTTCTGATTTGGATACAACTGCCATAAGAATCACGAACAGTATTGATTGGGCTTACACAACACCAGACACATCTTCAATAACAACTGATGGTATTCCATTAACCCAACTCACAAGTTCTTATAGGAAGACTACATCACCAAACACATTCACAGGCCAAGTATATACGATGGTAAACACAACAGCTTCTACAATAACATCAGGAACTGTTCTTTCTTTTGACGATGTAAGCACTAACATTAATGGTGTCAAGCCATATGCCGCTATCAACACCACTACTAATACCAATGTGGCCGTCATTGGTGTATGTGTCCAAGATAGTCTTGCAGGCAATTCTTGTTTTGTACTAATTAGCGGTTTCTGTTCTGTTAACTGTATTGATGGATCGTACACCAAGGGTCAGCTTTTAGGACTTCAAGCAAATGGTGTTGTCAATTCTTCGGCAGTTGCGGCGACTAATGGTGTAATCGGGTGTTGTATGGAAACCGTAACTCATGCATCGCCAAATGCAGTTATATGTTATTTACAACCGTCATTTAAATTGTAAATATATTGTAAATGCCTGTAAAGCGAAATAATCCTAATTTACCAAGTTGTGAAACCGTCGTTCAAGATGGGGTCGGTATGAGAATAAAAGGTATTATAAATGGTAGACTTGCAAATACTCGATGCAAGGTAAGAAATATTGCTGACGCCCAAGGAAACGTAGTTAGATATAATAAACAGAACTTACCAAAAACTAAACAAAAAACAGAACGCCAAGATAAATGGGTGTCAGTATCCTTGGCACTGGACGATGAGCATGTTTCTTTGGTATATGATACGGGTGCCATGATTACACAAATGTCTACCGCCGATGCCAGACGTATAGGAATAATTCATCCAGATGGCACGTCCGATTTTAACAACCAACCAGGTTTGGTTATGGGAGTCGGCGGTCAACAAAATACTACAAGATATCAAGATGTTCCATTAGTCTTAAATGTAACCGAAGAAATTGCTTGGGGGATAGTAAATGTCTATGATGATGCATATGGATTATTGGGCATTAATCATATAAAACAATATAAGCGATAACGCGTGAAATTTAAATAGGTATATATGATATATGTCAAGTTTTGGACAAAGTTTAGTTTGTAAGAATTTAACATGTGATACGATTAATGGCAATCCCCCAGACGGTGGATCGAGCAAATGGTCAAATGTGTCAGGTACGACAAATGACATTGAAAGAACAAATGGAAATGTAATAGTTCAAAATAATTTACGGGTAAATGGTGAGATAAACAACACCGCACCAAATAATACCACAAATATTGATTTATTTGGAAATAAAACATCAGGTAATGCTTTTATTAGTTTAAATACCGCTGGTGTAAACATACCAGATGCTGAAACTATATATTTTATAAATTTTCAAAGGAAACCTGATGCAGCTACAAATAGGTTTTTCAGAATTAACATGTCGGGTGATATTAATGGAGCTCGTAACATAGCAGCAACTACTATTCAAGCTGAAACGGCATTGGAAGTAATGACCAAACCGACAACAATACCATCTGTTCCAAATCAAGAAATATTGGTATGGGACAACAATGTTATCAAAGCGATTGATTTAAATACAGCTCAAACGACACCGACATTACAAGAAGTAACAAGTAATAATAATAATAAAACAACTAATAATATTATTGTATATTCAGCCTCCTTGAACGGTGGCATTGGTGCAAATTATTTTTTCAATACAGATGCGAACGGTTTGCCAGGTTTAAGTTATCTAATTTTGCTGCAAGATACTTTTACAACAACTCAAAACAAAAGTCTTATTAGAGTAGATGATAATGTCGGTGGTCTACAAGTATTCCCTACAGAAATCGATGCACCGACTTTACCTCCGGGTGTGCTATATCGTGATACAACAGCTGATAATGTTATAAAAATGAAAGTATAATAAAAATATAAGATATCGGAAGAGAAAAACGGTAAATGTATCCCAAACACTAATATATATAATATAATTCAATATGGGCAACAATTGCCGTATAGACTTATAAATGAAACAATCTCCGATTGTTTCCGATCACGCGGAATGTATCCAAAACACTAATATATGTAATATAATTCAAAATGGGCAACATTTAACGTTCTACTGATCGATCACGCGGAATGTATCCAAAACAGTAATATATATACTATAATTCAATAATGGCAACATTTACCGTTCTACTGATCGATTGTAGTGTCGGCTTATGCAGATCTGCCATAGATAACCGTAGGTGCTCACTACATGGGAAGCGTTCCGAAATACTGGGAAATCCTGGCAAAATACAGAAGGTACTTAAGGAATACAGTTGTATTTAATAAGGATACTCCCCCTCTACACGCTTCCCATGTAGTATCCCGTACTGGGCCGCTATCTCCTCAAAGCGCTCCCTGATCAGCTTCCAGTCCTGGCGATCCACGACCTGGTCGTAGTGGGAGCTACCTTCTGGGGGCTTGACAGGCTCAGGTGCCTCTCTGGCTGCCTTCGGATGACTCTGGGTCTCAGGATGGGGGGACTCGTCGGTTTCCGGTGCTTCTCTCGCTGCCTCCGGATGACTCTGGACTTCTGCTGCGGCATGTTCCCTAGCTCGGTCTGCTCTGGTCATGACTGCTAGCGATTCGGCATCCCTTAAGGACTTCTCGCCTACTGCTAGGGTGTCAGCTGCGTCCAGCCAGAGGGCCGGCGTCTCTACCCACGTGAGCCCGTTCAGATGGGTGAGCTCACCAATGACCGGTGCCGGACTGGTGGGAGGGAAGGATTCGTCCTCGGAATCACTATACTCGAAGGTGGCGCCTAAGACAGAGGTAGGATCCTCGTCCTCTTCGGATCTCTTGCCTTTCGGCTCAGAGTCCCTGGGTCCATCTGTGGCGCGATCCACTATCCCGAGGACAGAGGTAGGATCCTCGTCCTCTTCGGACCCCTTGCCTTTCGGCTCAGAGTCTCTGGGTCCATCCGTGGCGCGATCCACTATCCCCTTTTCCTTCAAGCCTTCCCTGGCTGACATTTCCTGATAGTCTGGTCGCCGGGACTGCGCATCCGGTACTACCAAGCAGCGTCCTGGCACGTGCTCCATCTGATGGACTCCTACCTCTACCAAGTCCTCGTACCAGCGAGCTTGACGTCGGCTGAGCTCCCTAGCTGGGGCGAAGAGCCACTGGAGGGGTTTATGGTCCCCCATGAGCTTAAATGATGTAAAAATCAGATAATGTCTCCAGGTGACTGTGGTACAATGATGGATGGCACAAAGCTCTCGTTCCCCAGCGTGATAGTTCTGCTCTGCGCTGGAGAACTGCCGGCTTTCAAAGGCCAAGGGCTGCAAGCCTCGTCCCTGATCCTGCATGAGTACACCCCCTAGTGCTACTCCACTGGCATCTGTCTGCACGAAGAAGGGTCTGGAACCGTCTGCGGCGCCCTTTTGATCGGGTAGGGCCAAGGCTGGGGAGGAAATCAAAGCAGTTTTCAGCTGTTTAAATGCTGCCTTTTCATTCTCGCCCCAGGTCCATTCCACGCCGGATTTGGTGAGGCGGGTCAGCGGGTACGCGAGGTCTGCGAAGTTCTGGATGTACCTTCGGTAGAAGCCACACATGCCCAGGAACTGTCGCACGTGTGTGACAGTCTCTAGGTCTGGCCAGTCGCGCACCGACGCGACCTTATCCTGCTGTGGGCGACATCCATCCCGATCCACCACGTGCCCTAGGAACCGGACTGCTCGTTTGCACAGTTTGACTTTTGACTTCTTAAGATAGACGGAATTCTTTCGACACGCCTCTAAGACCTGGCGGAGGTGGTCGAGATGTACCTCATGGGCGCTCTTACCCGGAACCTCAGCTGAGAAAATCATGATGTCATCTACAAACAGCCTGCAAAAGGGTAGGTGCCCGAGATACTGGGTCATCATCCTTTGCCAGGTGCTTGGGGAGTTTGACAATCCCATAGGCATGACCAACCACTCGTACGCTCCAAAGTGCGTAGTCATTATTGTGGCTATTATCCTTAATCCAGATCCTCCCACAAGAATCTAGCGCAAATGGGCATGGCGACCTTGTATGTCGTATATAGTGGCCCGGCATATGCTTTGGGGAAATTTTATGAACCTTTTGAATTATCTATAACATTTATTTGCTTGAAATGTCGATGGTTTGACCTTTAATCTTAGCGTGGTTTGGGTGGGTGCTTTCACAGAATTTTAATCAAACTGCTAGTTCCTACCACAAGGATCTAGGGTACCGACAACTCTAGGCCTTGCTACACGAGCTCGGGTTGGCGCGTATGTTGTTAACCCTCGAGAATATGACCAAAACTAATTTTGTAAGCCCTTTAATATCATACTAGCCGGATTAATCGCCGCATATGCGCATGCCATGGTGTAGTACCGTCGAAATTCAATATCTCCATCATTATCAGGGTCTGAAAATCGTATTCTAGAACCTCTAGCGGTAGTTCTAACCGTTCAAAAAAACCCCCCAAAAATCCCAAGGAGACTTCGAAGTCATATTAAAGTACTGAAGTGCTCACCAAGGCAAAGATCTAGCCTTAAAGCTTAAAATGGACCAAGACTCACGCCCAAAATGCGAAATTATCCCCATACTTAAGGAATGTGTATATCTTACCCATGTGACCGCGTTCGTGTGATGTGTCCAATATACATTATCCAAGTCGTATTTTGACCCAAACATGATTAAAAAACATGCATACCTTGAGATATATCATGTCTATGGTGGCAAATGATCGATATACGATTGGCAAAAAATTATGGAAGATACACCCCGCTTTTGAAGCTTTAAAAGGCGTAGCAGTTCAAAATTTGGTTGGGGCATGCTATAAATGCATTAGCTAGGAGGACATATGATGGATTCTCGTCAAACCACGCACCATACTACTTAGTATAGGTCCCATGTGGAAAGTATTCCTTGGTGTTGACTTGTAGAAAGCTCGTGGGGCGCCTAAATAAGTTATTGAAAAAGTGATCCTTGAGGGAGGGTCTAGAGCGTTCTAGGTCCTCCCACAAGGATCTCGGGATAGTAGCCAATTGCAGTCTTCTCCACGTCATCCGTTCCCATAGGGACCTGCCAAAATCCCCAAAGGGCATCCATCGTAGAGAAGACGGTGGCCCCTTGTAGGTCATCTAAGAGACTCTGCACATCCGGAAGGGGGTACGTATCTTTGATCGTGATCGCATTGATCTGTCTGTAGTCGATGACTAGACGCAGCTCCTTAGGGTTACTTGGCTTGGGGACCATCAACACGGGACAGCCCCACGGAGAGGCCGAGGGTCGTATGTACCCATTTGGCTAAGAGCTCGTCTAGCTGTTGCCGGAGTTGCCGCAACTCCCCCTGCGACAACTTGTATCCTCGCCGGTACAAGGGGTTCCGTCCCGTTCCAATCTGGCCGGAGCCGGATGCCGGCCTTGTACTCCCTTGACTGGACCGAGTCCGGCAGCTCTGTGCAAATGACATCCGCGAATTCCTTCTCCAGGTCCCTAAGCTGCTGCCAGATTTCTGGCGACACTGTCTCGTCTATTTCGTCCTCCGGCGGTTCCGGGGAGGCCTGATCTGTGGTCCGTGGAGCTGGCGGCGGGGTAGTGACTGGAGCTGGCGGCGGGGTAGTGACTGGCGGAACGACTGGTGCTGGGGCTCTCGACTTCTGCCCCTGAGTGAGGGCTCGGAACGGTGGGGACTTTTGGTCCCGGCGGCTGCTCAGTGGAGGGGCCACCTTCAGCACCAGGCTGACCGACTGCTGCGACCTGGTCGCGTCAACGCACTCGCTTACGCCGTGCTCGGGGTCGACGCTCCGCGACCAGACCTCGGCCCTGCTGGAGCGCCGCGGCCGCCTGAGCGTGCCAGGTGGGTGGCTTCCCGGCTGCGTGATCCTCTATCGCCTGTCTACGCACCGCTGGCGGAAGCAATGCAAATGCCCCGTTCGCCTCCTGCTTGCTAGCGAAAACGCTGAGAGGGTCAGGATGATCCCTGGCCTCGTCAACCGTACTTGCAAATCCCGTCGGCCTAATATCCTCGACCACCGCCCCTACCTTCCGCAAATGACACGCCCCGTCCACGTCACTATAGCCGGAATCGGAGCTGTCCGAAACCAACCCTCCCGGCTCCTCAGACTCCCCTGCTCCGTCCGGAACCGTTATGCTGGGGCGCACGCTGACCTCACTATCCTCGGACCCGGAGGAGGGTTCTGACGCTAGGCCTGCTACGACATCGTTGGGGGAATCCTCGTCGGAATCTCCCCCCCCTTGTTGCAAGCCGACGCGCCAAAAGACCCATCGGGGGCGAGGTAGACAACGAAAGCTTGCTTCTCTTTGTTTCGGAGGGCCCGCAGGTCCCGACGAGCTCGACGTTGACTCAAAATGACTCCCTGTACCAGTGCCATTGCTGTGTCCTTGGGGCGACTGGGGTCCGGGGATCCCGGCGAACAGCCGGTGATGACGACCTCTTCCCTGCCCTTGGTGAACCGGACCGAACCCCAGTTCTTATAATCCAGTGTAACCGGGGAAAGGTTTGCCAGCCACGGACCTCCCAAGATGACATCCACCTTGAGGTCAAGGGGCATCACCCGAAGCTCAACCTGCTGACCGTACGCTCCTTTTGACGTCTCAGCAAGGAGCTTGGGCCTGATGCAGGAATTAGCATCATACGTGGTGCCGTCAGCCACTCGAACTCGCATGGCTTGCTCGTGGCGCACCGGCTTGACGCCGGTGAGCTTCTGCAATGTACTCTTCGCAATAATGTTGGTGGACGCTCCTGAATCCACCAACACCTTGACTCTGACGCCCGCGATCCAGGCCCAAAACAACAGTAACGTCGGTGTGCGACTGTGCCTTTCAAAACTCCTCGGGCGCGCTCCCATCGAGGATACCGCTGCCAGGGACTCACACCAGCTCGGACTGATATCGCCGTCCTGCATTATGCAGTCCAGGCGGGTGACTGACGTTCCTCCTTCCGCGTCGGAGTCATCGCGGAGACACCTCCCGACCATCTGAGTCATCCGGTGGCTCCGGGCTCCAACCCACCAGGTGCTCCTCTCCCTGGCGAGCATCGTTTGCTGGCGCCATGCCATGAAGGCGGCCCCAGCTCGACGTCGACTGCCCCTGAGCCACAGACCCTGCGACTGGACGACTCGCTGGCGCCACGCCACGAAGGCGGACTCGACTCGACGCCGACTGCCTCTGACAAAGGTAACAGGCCCTGAAGTTGGGCAACTTGCTGGGTGACGACCTTCCACCAGGTCTGGAATGCCAGGCGCCGGAGTTCGCGCTGATGCGCTGCCCGGTCCGCTCTGGCCTTCCATGCGACCCACGCAAGCCGCGCGGTTGCGCGCTGACCAGCTAGCAGGGAGACTCTCGCGCGTCGTTGCGCTGAGTCCAGCGCCCAGGTACTCCACTGACGGAGGGCCAATGCAAGCACGGTTTGACGTTGCTCCCCTCGCCAATCTAGCTTGAGCCGGATGCGAGCCTCGTCGTGCTCCCTTGACTGGACGACGTCCAGCAGCTCTAAGCGCCGGACATCGTCAAACTCCTCTTCTGCAGGGGAGCTACAGTCACTAGCTCGGTAAATCTCCAAGCGCCCTGGGGCGCTGGTGAGATTCCCTTGCTCACACCCCACGAGGGGAGAGAGGGAGGGCGTTACCGGTTCCGGCACCGGCTCCTGACGGACGAGCCTACTACCCGCACTCCTGCTGGACGCAGGGGGCGTGGAGAAGGGGGCTGCTGAGGGGTTCAGTGTAGGAGTCTACACCTTGACTTCTTCTCTTCTTTACGGTTTCGGACTTATACTATCTACACTTATTAAACGACCGCACGAGGTATGATTACGCTTGGTCAACTAAAAGACTTCGGTTTCGTAAATCTTATTAGTTATGCTTTTGCTTTCAAGTGCATGCTTCCAATACACAATATACAGCAGTTACGGCTCTTACTTTTTATGTTACAATTCACAGTTCAGTTCATCTCCCCGAAACGGGTTACACTTAGAGTTCTTATACATTCAGGAACTCTTTCCATAACTCAACTGTACTGAGTACTCCGTACAACAGTCTAGGCACCTCACATCAACATCATTCTGATCGGTCCTACTGTACTCCGTACTGAGTACTCTGCGTTTTATACTTAGCCGTTTTTCTTGCTCTTGTGCTTGCCTCCTAGCACAACTCCCCCCCCCTTAGGGAAGGTCACGTCCACGCTGACCACGTCGGACCAGTAAAGTTTTATACAGATCTTCTACTGTTGCTCAGGATGATTATACTGTACAGGTCTCAGCCGCCTGTTGTCTGGGATGTCTCAGCCGCCTGTTGTCTGGGATGACATTACACTTCCCAAGACACACCGCAATAAAGAGATCGACCTCTTAAGCACAAGGGTCGGCCTCTCACCGGTCTGCCATCTGCACTACCAGGCTCCCCCAAGGCTCAAGGTCTCACATCCATTACCACGCTCAAGGTTTTAAACCTCCCAACACGGTACACTTACAGGAAATGACAATAGGTTTGCCAATTACCTGACAGTTCTCGGGATGCCGGCCCGGAGGAAAGGTTTTAAACCTTCACCGCCTCCTCGGAGTGCTAGAGCTTTTACCC
>LGRX02017372.1:0-35949 GCA_001247695.2 Cymbomonas tetramitiformis
AGGCTCCATAGCCATATGTCTGCTCTCACCTTCTCGGTAGATCGTGGCCACACCGGGGGAGGCATACATACACTGCAAGAGGAAATGATGCCCCCTCCCCACCCGTCAGTGAGTGATGGGCGTGGGCCCATGGTACGCTTGCGGCCCGTGGAGTGCCCGGAGCGGTGCAAGAGCGGGTTCACAAACGAAGATTGCCAAGCAAGCGCTCACATCAAAATGCGGGGGCGATAAGCTAGGTGCCTGTAGCGATGGTTGAGATGGACGACTGCGCTTCAGCTACCGCGAACCGAGTGCCGGCACCACCTGCCCCCACAGCCTACGGGCTCCTGGAGAGCATCGAAATGCAAACGCGAAGCAGGACTTCGCAACGGAGCTCCGGAGTTGGGCGAAGAAGCCGGCGAGGGCGAAGGCACCTTCAGCGTCTGACTACCCCCTTTGTGATTCGGGTTCGAGATCGCGAGCTGCACCTCCACCGCGCGCCCCTCACTCCCTCTCCGACGCGTGCTGACTCATCATTCCTCAGCTTCCCTGAGGGATCTCCGATACACTGCGCAGCCCTGAAGACAAGACGAGGTGGATCGCCGTGCTACGTGTCATGCTGTGCATATCTCTGCAGAGACAGGCCAAAGAGGATCGATATGCTTGCCAGCGGCGAGCCCTGACCACGCCCAGTACCTTTGGGCTTGCATCCCCTATCCTGCCAGGCTATCCCCTTACGCACATCTGCAAGTGGCGCACTCCACTCGGTGCACACCTGCACGGGGAACCCTGCATTCATGCGATTAGTTTGCATCGCGAGCACTGCCAGATGCCGCATGGAGGACATTCGCCGACTGCTCCGCCGGAAGCTAGAAGGCTCGTCGGCACGCTCAGCGATCGGCGATGCGGCAGACTCGAAGAGGGGAAGGGCACATATTTTGAGCAGGGCGCCCTGGCAGGCCCCCCAACCCGCGCTCCCCCTCCTTCCCTTCTCACAGCGAGTTCATGCCCACGGCACTGTTTTGCCAGAAGCAAGGTGGATGCTCGCCGCCCATATCCTGGCCAGCACTACACCGGGTCCCTGGATGTGTGCCCCCTTCCGCTGCCGGGCTTCCACCTGAGGACTACCACAGCTCTGCTACCAACCCTCTAGCCAATCATGCCTCGTACATTGTTTTGAACGGCACATCGTGGAGCTTCAGAAGTGAGGATATGTCTGTCTGGAGGACCCTTAAACGTGCGTGAGGAAGGGCGACGAGGTTGGAGGGTGCGGCCCGAGACTGAGGCTGGGCGGAGCTCGCATGCTGCTCCTCCATGCCACCGCAACCTCTATGCCAGGGTTGCCTACGTCGGGCTCAGAAGTTGATCGCCAAATCTGAATCCGGATCTCAGAATTTGGCCGCAGCGGCGGGGTTCTAGATAACAGTAATGGCCGGCGAGCGCAGTGGGTACGCTGACGTGGACACGGCGTGCAGCCAAACGATTCGGCAACACTATGTTTAATCAATCGATAGTAGAATATTTGGAGTAGAATAGTGCTGCGCCCATGCCCGACGGGTGCGCAGAGCGCGTGGGGGGATCGCCGGCAGCACAAATTAGCAACAGCACCTGTAGCGGTACACGCGCGGCAAGCAGGGCGCACACCTGGATACCATACGTATCCGACAAGTACTTCAGCGCTTTGGCGGCAATGTTCTGCGGCAGTCTCACATCCCTTCAGCCTCGCCCCAGACTTCCCGCCCATCCCTCCAGCCTCGCCCCGGACTTCCCGCCCATCCCTCAGCCACCTCGCCCGGGACTTCGCCATCCTCAGCCTGCGGACTACCCGCCCATGCCTCCAGCCTGTGAGACTACCGCCATCCACCTGGCCTGGCCCCGGACTTTTCCCGCCCATCCCCCAGCCTCGCCCGGACTACCACTTCCATCCTCCAGCCTAGCCCGGACTACCCGCCCATCCTTCCAGCCTCGCCCCGGACTACTGCACCCGCCTTCCCTCAGCCTACGCCCGGGTTCACCCATCTTCCAGCCTGGCCCGGACTGCACCCGCCAGCTCTCCCACAGCCTGGCCCGGACTTCCCGCCCAGCCTTCCCTCCAGCCTTCCCGCCCCAGACTTCCCGCCCATCCTTCCAGCCTCGCCCGGACTACCCGCCCATCCTCAGCCTCGCCCGGACAATACGCCCCATCCCACTCCAGCCTCACCCCGGACAACCCGCCTATCCCTCCAGCCTCGCCCCGGACTACCCTCCCATCCCTCCAGCCTCACCCCTCACGACGCCTCTCTATCTCTGCAAGGGCACTCTCATCACGAAGGAGGCTCCGTGGCCATGGGGCGATGTGGCGGTGCACCTCTAAAGCACCGAGCGTCATCAACTCATCCAGCGCATTGCCGTTAGGGCCGAACATCTCGTCCAAGGGGCTCGCCTTGGGGCTCGGCCCCCCTTGCGCTGATCGATCCCGCGAAGGCACCAGCCGCACTTCTCCCATGGTCAGTGCTGAAGGGGTGGTGCTGGCCTCAAACCCACCTCAGCTACGAAATTGGGGCAATCCCGCTCCGCATGGAGTACGGCGTCCCTCTTAAGTCGTCCGATGATAGGGGCCAGAGGAGATCCACCGCCATCCGAAGGGCCACGCGTTAGGACGAAATACTTATTCGATCGCACCGTTCATTCAATTCACGCATCGTAAACTCGTTAACTTATGGCCTCAGAAAGCTTTCCCTTACCCCCGCACTAAACAGTTACGCATGGCTTCTGCACGGCGTACGAGTTTCCCCAAGTGCACGCGCTACAGCGTAGGGTACCCTGGCGCAGCAACTTGGCACCCGGCCGGAACATGGCGAAGTAGCGCACCTTTCAGCTCATCTTCGGGCAACTCTATGCTATGGCTTTTGCCAGGCCAGATTGTTCCCCCCTCGTACTTGGACAACTTATCTATCAGCGTACTCCTTGCCTTCCGCATTTGCCCCATCATCATGTCCTGCACATCAACCCGTCGACCTCCACCTCCCTCGTCGCCGCCTCATTTCAGCTACACGTGCCCTCTGTATTCTAGCTGGCCGCCAGGGGTCAACAGCTCCACCGCAAATGTAGCGCATGAGCAGAGCCGTCCGATGACACTGCAGCTCGTGGGATCAAGTTTCTGCACTGCCTGATAGTCGTCATCTAAGGACTGCAGTTTCGGCGGGTAGACACGGAGTGTATTAAGATACCTGATGGTTGGAAGAGTGTATAAGGATACCTTATGGTTGGAGGTGTGTATTAAGTTACCTGATGGTTGGAGGAGTGTATAAAGATACCTTATGGTTGGAGGTGTGTATTAAGATACCTGATGGTTGGAGGAGTGTGAAGATACCTTATGGTTGGAGCAGTGCATTAAGCTACCTGATGGTTGGAGGGTGCATTAAGCCTTTACATATGGTTGGAGGTATTAAGGTACCTGATGGTTGGAGGTGTGTATTAAGATACCTGATGGTTGGAGGAGTGTATTAAGATACCTTATGGTTGGAGCAGTGCATTAAGCTACCTAATGGTCGGAGGGGTGCATTAAGCTACCTTATGGTTGGAGAGGTGTTTTGAGATACCTTATGGTTGGAGGAGTACATTAGATACCTTATGATTAAGCTACCTTATGGTTGGAGGAGTACATTAAGCTACCTTATGGTTGGAGAGGTGTATTAAGCTACTTATGGTTGGAGGAGTACATTAAAGCTACCTTATGGTTGGAGGAGTGTTAAGATACCTTATGGTTGGAGAAGTGCATTAAGATACCTTATGGTTGGAGGACTGTATTAAGCTACCTTATGGTTGGAGAGATTATGGTTGAGGAGTGTATTAAGATACCTTATGGTTGGAGGAGTACACCATGGTTGGAGGAGTACATTAAGATACCTTATGGTTGGAGGGGTGTATTAAGATACCTTATGGTTGGAGGTGTATTAAGATACCTTATGGTTGGAGGAGTGTATTAAGATACTTTATGGTTGGAGAAGTGCATTAAGATACCTTATGGTTGGAGGAGTGTATTAAGATACCTGATGGTTGGAGGAGTGTATTGAGACAACTTATGGTTGGAGGAGTACATTAAGATACCGCATGGTTGGAGAGGTACATTAAGCTACCTTATGATTAGAGGAGTATATTAAGATACCTTATGGTTGGAGGAGTACTTTAAGATACCTTATGGTTGGAGGGGTGTATTAAGATACCTTATGGGTGGAGGAGTGCATCAGCACTAGCATGCGTCTCGACAAGGTCAGCGCTTGTTCTTTCTGTGACATTCATCCACCCCCCCATTCCCTTCAGCCAAGCAATCAACCGCCATCCTTAATCCTGTACAAGCAATCAACCGCCATCCTCAATCCTGTACAAGCAATCAACCGCCAGCCTTAATCCTGTACAAGCAATCAACCGCCATCCTTAATCCTGTACACGCAATCAACCGCCATCCTTAATCCTGTTCAAGCAATCAACCGCCGTCCTTAATCCTGTACAAGCAATCAACCGCCATCCTTAATCCTGTACAAGCAATCAACTGCCATCCTCAATCCTGTACAAGCAATCGATTCCGCCCTATCCCTTGCCTGATGCTTAGCCCTAGGCCACGTGGCTGGTCCTCTGCCACGTGCTTAGCTTTCGTCCCTTCGGAGCGGTGCACGTCTGAGGATTGGTCCTCCGGCAAGTGAGCCTTCGAGCCTCCCCTTGGATTCTCCCGTAAGTCTCATAGCGGCTGCTGCACTGGAATGATGCTAGCAGCATCGGAGGCAAGAGGCAAGTACCAGGCCCTCAATCTGCTCCTCCTGCTCCTTGATTGTCTGCTCTTGCTCCTCGCTCGTTTCCTGCAGTCTGCTCTCCGCTAGCTGGTACTCGTCCATCATGTCCTCCGCCTCCTCGAGTTGTATGACCAGCCTCTGCTTCACCCCACATCCCCCTTCCCCATCCCAATACCTGTCTGGGTTGCCTGTCGAGCCTGTCGAGCACAATTCCTCTCCAGAAATAGGTGGCGGTCCCTCGCTTGGGCGCATACTGTGAGGAACGGGGAGCGATCGGGGAAAAGCTACGGAGGAAGCCTAATTATAGGATGCCTCCGTGGGTAAAGATTACGAAAAGGGTTGGTAGGTGTTCATCGTGCATCGGTAAGCATCCATCGTGCCAAAAGGGGGGTGGGTGTGGAAGGCAAAGGCGCGCATGGACTCCTTTTTGGGAGTGAGCATCTATTGCCAGGAGGGTAACATTGGCGATGGAGAAGGCATGCACGGATTATATATTGGCAGAAAATAATTTAAAAAATCGGACGGGCGGGGTGTGGGGGCAGAAAGAGGCTGGTACAAACCACGCATGGTATGGCGAGGTATAGAAAGCGAAGCGGAATGAGGAGTCATGTGCAAGCGGTGTGAGGCAAGGCATCTATTCAGAGGAAGAGGGGGATCGGGGGCATGATATATGTAATGATATGCACGTATGAATGCAAAATGCGTGGGGGGCGCATGCGGGCGGAAAGCGCGCGCCTGGACATCTTTGTTCAACCGGATCTTTGCAGCCTCGGCCGTCTCATTAGGCTGTGCAACCCCTCACTCCACCCCAGCCCTTCCCGGCTGCGGTTAGACTGTCTCTCCGTGTGCTGCATACACTCCCCTCAGACGCATCCCTCCCTGACGACTGTTGGACCACCTGGCATGGGTGCACACCCCTCATTTGGCCATCCCCCCCGCCCTGGCGGCTGTTGTAACTGTCGCGCTTGGCTGCAAGAGCGGCTGCACAAGTTGATTGCATGGACTCGTGCTGGTATGGGCTGGAGCTCAGCACCGGGGCTGGGGTACATCGAGTCGAAGTAAGGTCGGTCTTGGAGCGTCGCGCCGCGGAAATCGGGGAAACGTGAGCCTTGTCCTTGTCCACCGTCTCCTGCTCCTGGGCGATCTGCTTCATCATCGTCGTCAGCTCTGTCTCTCGCGCCTTCCGCATCCGTGTCACCTGTCACGCCATCCTCCGCTCAGTGCTCCGTCATCTCCCTAGAAGACGAGGGCATGCGTCTCCGGCCCCGCCCTTCGCCGGAAAATGAGGAGGTGCCTCCGGCCCCGCCCTTCCATACACAGGCGGGGATCTGGGACATGCATTCGACAAGGCTGGCGCACTGGTCACTATCGGACCTCGACTGACCACAACTGACTCCCACTGCCTCCATTGGTGTCACTTGCACACTGTTGACCGACATCCATCCTTATCCACCAATGTCCACAATTCATCATCGGTATCCATCCCCACCCCCCTCATGCGACGGGCATCCTCCCTGCCCTTCCCCCTTGCAACGTGCACACTCCCGTCCCCCTCATGAAACGTGCACCCTCCCACCCTCCCCCACATGCAACGTGCACCCTCCCCGTGCACCCTGCGTCATGCCTGAGGAGGGGGGGCGAGCCTCACCTGGAGCAGGCACTGCGTGAGCTGAGCCACCACCTGGCGCAGCACCTCGCTCTTCAGCTCCCCCAGCAGCTCCCAATCATGCGCAAACCTGTCAAGTCATCCACGCCAGCCCACGCGCCACGTCGTGATCCCTCTGCTGTAGGGTCTCAGTGGGGCTCATGCCACCGGAGGTGTGGGCGGACCTCGGCTTGAGCAAGGAGATGGCGTTGCAGAACTCCTGCAGGGAGGTGGTGCTGCCGTGGGGCATGTCGAGGATGTTCAAGGACTCGCCCTGGAAGGCATCCTCACTGATCTTCTCACGGAACTCCGTGTACTGGCGGTAGTACAGCTTCATGAACTCCGCCTCCTCCTTGCCAAGCCCCGCCTCCTGCCATGTGCCGCCACCGCGCCACCACATTTGGGCGCCCATGGATGGTGATCTGCCCCGAGGATGATGGGAGCAGCCGGCAGCATCACGGGAACTTCAAACGCTGATGACAGGCATATCACAACCAGGGGGAGTGGATACACGGGACAGAGGGCAGTTGCCAGGCCGGGAATGACGCCGGGCGAACCTTCATCGCCTTCTTCTCCGGGGGCGCAAGGTGCTCCGTGCCGGACATGACGTCGAAGTGAGCATAGAAACGATTGGCCCGCTGCCACCGCCCCTCAGCAGTGTTCCCATCCCTGTCTCTCAGCCGGGTGCCAGATACGAGGCCGCTTCCCCGAGACTCACAACGACCGTATCGAGGCAGAGCTCGACAGATACCACCATGAGATCTGTCGCCCACGGAGGGGCCATGGGCGGCTGCATGTGGGGGACACCGAAAAGGCGCCGCAGCCAGATTCATCTGCCAGCATGACGACATTGAGGGTGACAATTGCGGTTCAGGCTAGGTTCGCCTGCTAGGATGCCGCCACGAAGGGTAACTAAAAGAGAGCTCAAGCCCGGTGCACTGCGCTGAGCGGGAGTGCGTCAGCAAGGAGGGAGCGGAGGGAGGTGTAGGGGAGAGCGGAGTGCGCGCAGTGCGCAGGCAGATGAGATAGAACACCTGATTGCATAAGTAACCCGATTCCGCATGAGGGAAGAAGTAGCGCGTCCGTTGGGTAGGGGCGGCCTGCAGCTCACCCGGCCGCCGCCTTTCCCTTAAGCTTCACACATCACCCACCAGGGTACCACCATAACCACCCACGCCCTTCACGGCCACCACCCGCGAGTCTCACACCCTTCACAGCCACCACCCGTGCATCTTACACCCTTCACGGCCGCACCCCCTTATGACAATCCTCCAATCCTTGCGCTGTTTTCGCCACACTTACATCATGACACGAGCTCCGACCAAATGATTTACTGTCTTCGTGCTCTCACCTCTTGCAGCGAGATAAGCCACGCGCCTGCTCCCAAAGCTGTCCGATGGCTCAGCCAATCAGGCATCGATGAGGGGGTTGTGGCAGGGAGGTGCGAGTTGCCTGCGTGGAGGCGTCGCGAGTTCGTTCATCTGGCGAGCTTTGGGAAGTTTTTCCCGCCTGCTTCAGCAGTCGAGCTTTCGCGTTTGGTTTGGTCGTGGTGCTTTGCCGTAGCAACCACGACGATGTTCCGGTTGGTGGAGGCAGCGGCTTAAGCTCCTGCACACCCTCCTCGCATCCTGACTCGCATGAGAACATTCCATCACGCTCTATGCAGCCCCCTGCTCCGAGCATCGCAATGACATGGCAATGGATCCAATTCAGAGTCCTGCCTTTCGATCGCTGCAGAATAGGCCCCCCCTTGGCGCAGACACTGCAAAAGCCATAGGTGGCATTCGGACTGTCGACGCGCGATGCCATGAACTGAGATGCAAACGATGGAACCACCGCCGCCATGGAGCATCGCCAAAGCAGAGGGGAAGGAAGGATGGGCGCGTGGGAAGACGCTGGCGGCACTACAGCACTTCGGTGCCTGTCCTGGTACCTGGGCCTCGGTGGAGCATGTGTGTACAAGGGTGGAGCCCATCGAGTAGACGGCAGCCATTCCCTTCAGAGTGGCAGAGATTGGAGGTGGAAGCGACTGGGAATGCTCCCGGTGTGTCCGTGCGCTCAGCGCCCTGAAACCCCGCTTCACCACTGGTTGAGAGCCACACGGCTTCAGCGAACATGGAAGTGAGCAGAAGCCATTAGCCGACCGGAGGTGGATTGTATCGATACGGACGCAAGTGAAAGGCACGAGCAGCCAACGCGCGTTTCCTGCATTCACGATTATGGAAACACGTGGAAGATAAACGATCCATCGTTCCGCGTTCGTAGGCACCTCGCAGTCGGGCCAAGAGCAGCAACCCCGCCTTCACGAGTCCTGGCACCCTTGGCGACAGCCAGCCGGGCTCCATATCAACAAATTTCACCCGTGAGGGTGGTGAGCGGGGACACTCCGGCCTGGGAATTACCCATGGGGCTGCACACTGCCGTCGATCAGAAGTTCCTGCAGGTGACGCGTCATGGTGTTCGACAGTGCGTCCGAGGACCTTTCTCGAGCACTCATCGGGCTGGCTTGCACGCTGGGAGTGGCGGCGAGATTGAGTCTGGGCACGATCGGGGTATTCTTTGGGGCATCCTTCTGCCACACAACCCGCAGGCAGGGCGTGGCTTGCTCATCATCACTACTCAAGGCCCCACAGTACCCGGCAGTGTGCACCCAGAAGCCAAACTGCCCTTCCCTCATCAGCGATATGTAACACCCCTAAAAAAGGCCCTTCTTCCAGCAGCGCATTTAGGAAACGGATCACCGAGTTCTTTCATCAACGGCTGTAACAACGCTGAAATGTCCTACACTAAGTGACATGCCCCACGGGCAGAGCGAACCTCGCATGGCCAACGGCGATGAACATTCCAGCTCAGCCCTGGGGAGTTTATGGCACGTGCCAGGAGAAACACACGAGACGAGCACCGCCGGGGTTGGGCCTCCGAACAGCTGTAGAAGCGCGCGGGCGGGGCGCTGGAAGCACGGGCAGCACACCGCACTGAGGAGCATGTTCTCGAGGTTCTTCTCCTTGGACTTAGACCGCTTTAGCTCGACCCTGAGCATCGTCATCTCTTTCTCCATCGCCTTCGCTTTCTCCACCGTGGCTTCATTCTCTGCCACACCGCAGCCGCTTCAGATTGAGCCCGTAGCCACGACGTGAAACTGACAGACCCAACCTTTGCCCCATCTGGCCGACTCCCTTGATCTCAACTGCAAGCGCCATGCTCAATACATCTAGTCGCGGACCAAATGCGAGGTTGCGAGCTGTGGCGCAGGGTGCGGCAAATGACTGTGCTTTCATCCAATCTTTGCCTCACAGCTCCCGCCCTGGGCCACCTCCGAATTCCATTGATTTCAATGGCTTTTCTGTAAGGCCCTAATTTTCGGTGGGACGAGCCCTGCTCGCGTGACGGGGCAAAGCCTGAGCCTCCCGTGCTGTACTATCCATTGTCCTGCCGGGTCGCGGCCCAACGGTCCTTAAAAGCGCAAAAAAACGTGCATTCACGGCACTGGCACACACAGCACCAAGCAGAGGCGCATCCGTATTCGTACGCCGGCCGTGCTGCTGGCAGAGGCGACGACCAGCGCCAACCGGGCAAGATGGTGCCAAGCCCCAAAATATGACGGCGACGGAGGTGGCCCATGCATTCCCAATAAGCCACCCAGTCCAGTCACACGCTGGGCGCAAAGGACAGATTGGCAGGAAGGTCGCGGGGCACGCCTTTCAAAGTAGCCTTTAGACTGCCTGCCTGTTCCTCGGCAACAAGGGCTCGGGACTGCCAAAAGCCCTTCGCTTTATGCACCTTGTGCAGCTTATGAGTCAGCTCCTCAATCTGGTGATTTACCCACCGTCCACCTCAGCTCCTTGATCCTTTCACCGGCACAACACCAATCCAACAGGCCTCTGGGGACCCCCATGAGGCAGTTCTGCCGGACCCTCAAAATACATTTTGGGGGGGTGTCAGGGAGGAGGCAGCTAAAAGGTTGCAAATTGGACGGGGGGGACAGGAGGGGCGAAGTATGGTGATGTACACGAGGTGCTACTGGGCCAGGGGTCTGTCTGGGGATGCGGTAGACAAAGTTCAGGGGAGGGTTCCTGCCCAATGGTGCTGTGAACAAGGTGCCAGGCGGGGCGTCTGCCTGGTGACACGGTCCACAAGGTCCCAGGCTGGGGTCCTGTCGGGTGATGCGATGAACAGGGGTCCAAGGAGGGGATCTGCATGGTGACGTGGTGGACAAGGGTCAAGGCAAGACTCCTTCCCGGTATTGCATTGAGCAGCAGCATTCCAGGGAGGGGATCTGCATGGTGAAGTGGTGGACCGGGTTTAAGGGAGGGAGCATGCCGACTATCATGGCGGAGAGGGTCCGGCACGGGGTCTGTGTGGTGATACAATGGGCAGGGTTCCAGGCAAGGAGTCTGCACAGTGAACTGGTGAACAGGTATCCAGGAAGGGGGTCTGCCTGGTGGTGCGACAGACAGGGTTCCGGGCACGGGGTCTGTGAGGTGATGCGGTGGATAAATCTCCAAGAAGGGAGTCCGCCTGGTGAAGCTGTGCCCAGGATTCCAGACAGGGGTTCTTCCTGGTGACTCCATGGATATCGTGCAGATTTTACAGACAAGGAAGAGATCCTATGGACCCCACAGCGCCCACACGGACCGGGCAACAAACATCGGTGCCCCGAATGCCATTGAGCCAGCAGCGAGAATCCAACATGAAGATTTGTGCATGACCCAAACATTTTGAGAATAGGGCCATAGAGGGTATGGCCAGGGGGGGGGTGGGGGCAGCAAGCAGCAGGCGATTAAGGGGGAGAGACAGGGGGGCAGAGGGGTTCGCACAATGTTCTCAAGTTCCTCTACCTCTGAGAGCAACATGACAGTGCTCCTGCCTGATGGAGCATCCACATCGATCTTCAGCTTGACCTCTGCAAACACAGCGCACTCGCCCGGCCGGAAATTGTGAGGATCGTCGCCATTTCCTGCCACCATACCAGCTGCCACCCATCGTACAAATTGGCAAGGAGATCCTGTTGCAGTGTCGCATTTGATCGCGGATCTGATTGGTGCATTTATCAGAAATGCGGCATGCGACCATGCAACAGAATTTATTTCCATGCAACGTTATCCGTCTGATCTTGGGGGGAAACGATGTTGTTGCACCGACAAGAGATGCCGTCACCACTTTGTCGCCTATCAATCAAAACGATCGTCGCATCCAATTTCCTTGAATGGCACTCGAGATTTTTTCGTGTTGCTTTGTCAATTTGCAACAAAAAAAATGTTCCACAAAGGCAATGCGACACGGCAGATGAATATTCTTATTCCATCCCCTTCGCAAAGTTTCCAGGGTTTACTGAAATCTCCCAGTGAACCTGAAACCGTCGCCACGTAGGCAGGGACTGTCTATCCTGTAACTTGGTATCTCTTTTGTGACATGGGACACGTGGCATTTTGTCCTTGCCACTTTGTGCAACGACCCTGAGAGGCACGCAGGCTCTGCAACAGGCGGCAACACCATGACGAGAACAGAGCAGACTTGAGCAGGCGGTGGCAAGCTTGCAGGCACCGCAACACCACTTGATGACTTAGACCAAAAGGGGACAGAGTGGCATCGACGAGTCAAATAACTCAAACAAACTAGAAGCTGCAGAGATCCTCGTGTGAGCGCGCAATTTTGCAGCGTCTAACAATGATTGCAACAATGTAGTAGTTGAAAGCAAGGGTTTCATGAAACATGCCAGGTGACACGCGAACATGCCAGGTGACACGCGCCCTGTTGAAGGGCTCCATGGAAAGCGCAGCGGCAGAACTTCAGTGCACGGAACGCATCACACGCGCAGTGGTGGCGGAAGAGTCCCATGGCTTGTGCACAAGTTTGGCGCGAGTGCATTTGAGGAATTTCGGCGATATGCAGCAAATCAGTTGCACGTCGCTGAAAAACACCTCAGGGAGTTTTTCACATTCTTGCTTCCTGTCGATATTCGAGTATCGCTCGAGGCACCCTATCGCTAGCACTATCGCTAGCAGCTTGCTGAGCCACACGGATGCCAGGCAGGAAACCGAAGAGTCAAACGGTACTGAGCAGGAAGTGCACAATTATTGCAATTGCCGCCCGAGATTCTCACGTGTCGTGAGCGGCTTTTCCCAGATGAGAGCTGAAAGTAGAACCCTGTGAAACACCCTGGCGTAACAGCAGCGATCGTGCGCAACAGCAGCAAGGACAACCTCCGAGCTGTAGGCGAGGGCATCCCTGGCCGAGCTGGCATGTTTCTGTCCGTGGCCAGTGGAGCGTCAGCTCTCAAGGGAAGTTTGGAGAACGGAGGGCACCTCCCGAAGGTCCTTCTTCACTCGGCTCCTCTGATGTCTCCGAGGTCGGTGCCTCCACTTCAGTCCCTAAGTCGCAAAGCCCGCCGCAGCGCCCTGAGCTCCTGCGCCGCGGCACGAGGAGTGGCATCCCACACAATGCATGACCTCACTATGGCCGGCGCATTGCTTGGTGAAGCACACCTTTTGCCTTGAGCACCTTGGCGGCAGCGGAGGTAACTTCCGTCGGCGCCCAGCCTTCCTCCCATTTGGGCGCTTGCATCGGCTTCTCGCCGCCCCCAAGGGACCCCAACAAGGGTAAGCTTGAGTAGCCCTCCACGTACCCGCTCACCACGCTGTTTTCGTGTTCCTGCATGGCGCACAGGCACTCTTTCATTCCTAAAAAGAGCGTTTTTGGGAAAGGAACTGCGTCGCAGAAGCTGCAAAAGTGACACAGTGACACAGGCGCCAGTGTGCGCGGCCCTGGGCGAGAGCAGTGACACAGTGACACAGGCGCCAGTGTGCGCGGCCCTGGGCGAGAACCCGCGGATCCCTCAAAAAGAAGAGTGCTTGCCAGTGTTCTGTCTGCCCTTTCGCCACCTTTGCGCGGCGAAAGCCATGACTCCTGCGATGAAAGGGACAGCTGCTGCTGCGCTCCAGTCCGGCCCGGCCGCAACGTGTGCTTGCTGCTCGCATCGTGCCTCCCCGACAACTCCGAAAGACGCTGAAGGTGTAGCGCCGCACTTGTATCACGATGCAATCGTGGGTCGGCTGGGAGCGTTATGCACAACGGTCTGCACAGAGGAGTTGGGGCCCTCACTTGGTGTCATCAAGGATAGCGTCCTATGACAGCTTCTCTAGTGCGTGCCAGCCTGGCGCGAACTCGTTGAACAGTGAAACATTCCGAGACGGAAGTCAAAGCTCGACTGGCGGCATTGTTGTGCTGACGAGAGGTCCGTCCTGTGAGATGCCTAGTTTAGCAAATCTGCGCGAGTGGAGAGCACCTTGCTGTAATGCTGCGCCTTCGCCTTCACGTCGGAGGCGAAGCGCACATTCTTCTTGGGGGCTTTTGGCTCCTTGAGGATGAAATTTGCGCTATTGGAGGGTACGCTAGGCGCGAGAGCGTTTCCCTGCGCCCCAACAGATGGCCCCGCGGAATCAGGCCACGAGGCGAGGGAACCCGGCGCGAGCTTGCGGACGTCTGCTTTGATGTGCGCATCCCGCAGCCCCACTCGCCTTGAGAACCCTGAGGACAGCATCCTCAGTAGACAGCATCCTCAGTAGACAGCATCCTCAGTAGACAGCATCCTCAGTAGACAGCATCCTCAGTAGAGAGCTCTTGCGTGGAGATATCGAACTCAAGCGGATGTTGCGGTGATGTGCGGACCGTCCACGGGGATCTAAACACGGATAAGCTAAATACGGATAAACCTAAATACGGGTAAAGATAACTACGGCAGTCTGACTTTTTTACGTGCCAGCGGAATGCTGCAAAGCGGTTCGAACTTCATTCCGTTTCGAATGCATACTTTTCATTCTTACTCGCTGGCGATAGGTCGCCGTGCGAAGACAAAGAGCAGAACAGCGCGTTTTGTTCCGTGCGATGATACTGGAACGGCAAAAAGAACTCGCAAGATAGGAGGGCTTTGCGCCCAACAACTGGATACAAACGAACGTACTTCTGCTCCACATCGCCTTCGCCTGCTGCTTCCTTTCAGAATACAGCAAAGAGCGTCTGCCCTCCCAGGACTGCAAAGGTTGTCTTATGTACATATTTTTGTAAATATTTTGCCCTGCCAGGACCTGAACACTTCTGTAGAACCAGTGCGACAAGCTACAGAGGCTACTGCAAGAGGAGCGTGCGTGGACAAGGTCTGAGCTGCGCGTTAGCGCCTCAAATTATGATTGTACACGGAATATCCCCTTCAACGTGGAATCTGAACGCATTAATGCTTGAAATTCAGAGAGCACGTTGCAGGTTCTGTGTGGCTGTGTTCCTTTGTACGACACGGCACGGACACGACACGACACAACAAGGCATGGAAGATCGCGAGAGACAGCTTTACACCACGCCAGAAATTGAGCACCCACCAAGGAAGCTATTGTATCTGGACGTGATCCGTCCATTTTATAGAATGTCGCCGCCCAAAAATGTTGCAATGAATGCCTCGGCATTGGCTGTCCTATTCTATAAAGAACTTGACGTACCTCTACTGCGCGAAAGTGAAAGGTCTCCAGGGACATTATGATGGCTTGAGCAGATTGTCGTGGGCTATAGCCACCACGAACAGATGTTAAAAAACGTGTATCAATCTACATATTGACATCGACTACGTGCTTCCCGGAGAAATCTGAAAGCATCTTGACTCAAGCTTGTGACATGCAGCCCCATATCAAACAATTTCCTCTTCGTCATGATGTCCCCAGCTGGCAAACCTTCGAAATTTCCTATTTGAAACACCGTTATCGTTCAATATGGGGATCTTGAAACGATTAATATTGCTTTGTCGTCCCGCGTGTGGTAAAATTCTGTGCATGGAAATTGTGCATACACGTTCAACAAGACTAGATAGAACATAGAAGATGGAAGGAGCAAAATATTATTGCAATAATTCTCAATTCTGTTCATCTGTGTGTGACGCCCGTTTATTTTGGCTTTTTCACCTGTCGCTGTCGTGTGACACACCTGACACCAGCAGCAGCATCACGTTCGCTCGTTCAGGGTTCAGCAGGCAAACCAGGCATAGCCAATCATACATAGGCAAGAACCCCAATTTGCTATACCCCTCGCCTGACATGACACTCCCCTGACCTGACGATGACGGATGACGTGAGACCCAATCGTCAAACTCAATGACGCAAGAGTCCTCGCCAACTTCGGAAGAGAACAAGAAGTTGCAAGTTCGAAGTTCAAGTTGGAAGTTCGTGGCCTATCGCTGTCGCTGTTGCTGTGAGCTGTGTCACGTGTAGGCAGTCGAGTGACACTGTCTATGTCTGTTGCTGTTGTCTCAGGTCATCAGGCGTGTGACACTGTTCATAACTGTACGTGTAGGGTGTGCGTCTCACCTTACGTACACCTCTCATCATCAGTCGAGTGTCACACGACAGTCGAGTGTCACGAGTAGTCGCAACTCACAAGTCAGTTCAAGTAGGAGTTCGAAGTTCAAGTTGGCCGCGTTTTACATTAGGGAGGTTCCGATTTCAATTCCCGGATTACAATTTACGGGATACGCGGGATACGCGCGATATCGTAACCCGGAACGCGTAACTCGGAAACCGCTTAATCCGGGATGGCTTTTCGATTCCGATTTTTGTCTCAGCTGTGGACATTCCGAAATAAGGCCGAGAAACTCGCTTCCGTCATCCGTGTTCAATTCGAATTGTGGCACTGCAATATTATACCTAAGGTCTGATTTGTTAAATATGTAGTTTTAACTTAAGGCGGAAGGCTTTCTCTCCCGCAGTGTGCCCCTGTCCAGCGAAATAAAGATCTCTAAGATTGTATACTAATCTGAGTTATCTTTTGCTTCAAAATATTAGCACATATTCCTACTTAGTATGTGGGTACCCATTTCGCAAAGAATGACAACCCATAGCGCAACTATTGCGGGTTTCAAATTCCTTAAATTCCACCCGCTTCCGCCAAATGAACGCATCAGCCCACAGCGAGAAGTGTGGTTGACCGTTCAGTCTGTGCAATTTTTTCAGGGAAGACAACACATATGACATACTATTTTTGATAACGCTTCCCTCATCCGTTGCGCAGGCTCTCTTGCAAACAAGCGCGCGAATGAGGGAGGAAACCCGAGCGGAAACGTGGACGCGGTTGACATCCGCGTTTCCGCTAGAGGTGAAATTGTACTGCCAAACGGTCATCATGTGTTTATTATTGCTTATATGATATGCGTGATATGTTCATGCTATGCAGTATGCGTCCCTGCTGGGCGTGAGTCGAGTTGGCTGGCTCGAATCACGCCCATTACCCCCCCTCACAAGAACCAGTCCAGCATCCTAGATTCCGAGCGGATCCTACTCGCGCAAAAAACATGTTGTTCCTAACACTTATTAGAATGCATATGGGAAGTTATCTTATGTTCGGTATACGTTAGTATACCGAAAACAACAGCCGCTGGACAGTGACTTACGGGCAGACTTGCATACTTGTAAGAGCGAGAGGGGATTTCTGACACAAACCAGTCCACTATTACAGATGGTTGAACGCTCGTGTCGTCGTGTGTAAAACCGTGAGATCGAAAGAATCTGGGGAAAATGCGTTATCGACGGTAAAGATCGCGAACAGTCCTTAAGCCGTAACTCGGAAGTAAATTTCTTATTTCGTAACGTGATAAGGGCGTTTATCCCGGATTTTCACGTCTACAGATTACGAGTTAAGGACAAAATCCCGAGATAAGGACTGTCTGTCATCCAGATTCGGGAATCTATGACCTTAACTCGTAAATTGTAATCCGGGAATTGAAATCGGAACCTCCCTATTATTCTCTTTGTCTTTCTGACGCTCCCGCTCCTTCGCCTGTCCGCGTCCCTCCACGGCGATCGCCCGCGCCCGCGCCGCGCCCCACGATGCACAGTTTCAAGTTGAAGTTCAAGAGCTCGAGACACAGACAGCATCAGCAGAGCAGACTGAGACCGGAGACGTCGAGATCGAGATGCGTTACCATACCTGATACCAACACGAACAGACCTCTGCTCTCGTCTGACCGTGCGGAGGCGAGAGGGAGGGCAGGGGCCAGAACGAAAAGGCTCGGCCAGAGAGAGGGAGGCGGAGGATTCAGGACTCTTCCAGTGTTTTAAAAGCCAAATCGAAGAGGAACTTTGATAACACTTTCCATATTTAGAATACAGTATGTGTTAAATAAGAACATAACATCACACATGCGACATGGTTTTGGCGCAACACTCCACCAGAGGGCCGTAGCACTCGACCGATGGGCCACGAGTCTACTGTATCGTGTGACTCTAGAGCTCTGTGTGGACGCGGACGTGTCACGTAGAGCTCTGTGACAGTCTTCGTAGTTCGTACAGTGTCACTGTACTGTAGTTCGTTTTCCTCGGTCATGACGATGAGCGATGAAGGAGAGGGGAGGTTCGAGATGGAGGTTCGAGCATCGACCGAGCGGAGTTCATATTTGAATGATTGGATCGTACCTGACCGTCAATCCATCGTCGGTCCGTCACGTGAGCGTTTGGATCGAATCAAAATTCTAAATTGCTCGCCAGCGGTTTGCCGTGTACAGTCACACGACAGCGACAGGCCTTCAAGCAGCTAGCTGGTGTTCTTGGAAACATCCCGCTTCAGGCTGAGTTTGACCTGGAACGTATCACCCACCGCTTCCTGCAAGGTGCGGTCCACCGCTACTAGCTGCACAGTTATTTTTTCTGTGTAAGATTTCGGAGAGGAAATTCCGAAACTTGATACTGGGTGCAGCTTTGTGACCCAAGATGGCGGTAACTTCTCAAGCCGTGCTCCTGTTCGCAGTGTTGCTGTGTGCGCCGGTAGCTTCTTTTTACCTGCCAGGCGTAGCTCCACAGGACTATGCCAGGGATGATATCGTTAACCTGAAGGTTAATAAGCTCTCATCAACAAAGACTCAGCTCCCATACGAATACTACTCGCTTCCGTTTTGCCGACCGGACCCCATCATCAACAGCGCAGAAAACCTGGGTGAAGTTCTGCGTGGTGACCGGATCGAAAACTCACTGTATCAAATAGAGGTCCGTTTGGATGAGCAGTGCAAAGTTGTCTGCAAGATTGACTCTTTGACGGCGTCCCAATCAAAAGACTTCAAAACCAAGATCGACGACGAGTATCGGGTGAACATGATTCTTGACAATCTTCCAGTTGGTATGGTTAAGATACGTGAGGAGAATGGCCAACCTGTGAAGTCATATGAGCGAGGATATCCAGTCGGTTTCAAAGCTTCCATTGAGGAGGGCGGAGAGCAAAAGCACTTTATTCACAACCATCTGCGCTTCACGATCCTGTACCATAAAGATGTTGAGACTGATCTCGCTCGCATCGTCGGCTTTGAAGTCGAGCCTTTTAGCGTAAAGCACGAATACGAGGCTCCATGGGACGCTGTTAAACCTACTCTGGAAACTTGCAGCCCTGGACGTATGCAGTATGTTACCCACGGTTTGGCGCCACAGATGGTCGAGGAAGGGGAGGAAGTCGTCTTCAGCTATGACGTTATCTTTAAGATGTCTCAGATTAGGTGGGCTTCGCGGTGGGATACATACTTGCTGATGATGGACGATCAGATCCACTGGTTCTCCATCGTGAACTCTCTTATGATTGTTCTTTTCCTGTCCGGCATGGTCGCTATGATCATGCTCCGCACTCTCCATCGCGATATCTCGAAATACAACCAGCTGGAGACGGCTGACGAAGCCCAAGAGGAGACTGGCTGGAAACTGGTTCATGGGGATGTTTTCCGTCCGCCCGCTGGCTTTGGCATGCTAACAGTTCTTATCGGCACTGGTGTCCAGATCTCTGGTATGTCAATTGTGACCCTTGTTTTCGCGGTTCTTGGATTCTTGTCACCAGCCAACCGGGGAGGTCTCATGACTGCAATGCTGTTGCTGTTCGCCCTCATGGGTTTGTTCGCTGGTTACTTCTCCGCTCGTATGTTCAAGATGCTGGCAGGGACTGACTGGAAGACGAACACCCTCAACGTGGCCTTCCTCTTCCCAACAGTTGTCTTCTGCATTTTCTTCGGTTTGAATATGCTTATCTGGGGTGAAAAGTCTTCTGGTGCCGTACCCTTCGGCACTCTTTTCGCGCTTTTCTTCCTTTGGTTCGGTATCTCCGTTCCTTTAGTCTTTGTTGGAAGCTATTTCGGTTTCAAGAAGCCAGCCATTGAGGATCCTGTGCGAACCAACAAGATCCCTCGTCAGATTCCCGAGCAAGCTTGGTATATGCATCCTATCTTCTCGATTCTGATTGGCGGTATTCTACCTTTTGGAGCCGTGTTCATCGAGTTGTTTTTCATCCTCACCTCCATCTGGCTGCATCAGTTTTATTATTTGTTTGGTTTCCTCTTTATTGTATTCGCGATCCTGTTCGTCACCTGCGCGGAAATCACTATCGTGCTTTGTTACTTCCAGCTTTGCAGCGAGGATTACCACTGGTGGTGGAGGGCATTCCTCACCTCTGCCTCCTCCGCCATCTACCTGTTCGCATACTCCTCTTTTTACTTCTTCACAAAGTTAGATATTACCAAGCCGGTGTCAGGAATCCTATACTTTGGCTACATGTTCATCGCTTCACTTGGCTTTTTCCTTCTGACTGGTACTATTGGTTTCTTCGCCTGCTTCGTGTTCGTACGAACGATTTACGCCGCTGTCAAGATTGACTAAAAGTTGGCGACGTTCACCTGCGGCTGGTACTTACCTAACCGCAACACATAACTGACAGAGCTCGTGATAAGCTGCCAGAGGATAGATCACTTTACTGGTTGCATGCCACTGGAACATATCCTGTACGGCGACTTAGGGGTGTATGTGAGCGCGTTCCGATGGTCCTTCGAGTTGATCCCTGCCCATGTCTACTCATAAGCTTCAAGCACCTCAGCGCAAAAGAAAAGCGCTTAGCCCATACAAGGTGCTGAGGGCGCCCTTTGCACAAACTTTTCGAAGAAAACCTTCCCAGTAACTGAGGAAATCCTTCTGATTTATCATCGTAAGATCTGGCAAGTGTAGCTCTCTGCTTCTTGATGCTTTTTCTTTGTAAACATTTACAAGCCAATACTTCTTGTAATGATCTGTTGCAGTTGACAACTTCCGAGATTTTTTTTCTGTGCTTTCCCTCTACTGTATTCTTGATTCTGAACATACCTCTGAAAGTTTAGCAGTGTAACCATCATGCTCGGCATTGACGTGTGTGCTTATTTCATTTTCCTGCTAAACCTCTGTGACATTGGAAGAAAAAGCAATAATCAGGTTTTCATTTCAGCTAGTGGCCATTTCACACTGCCGAAGTGGAAGTTGTGTTGTGATTGCATTTACCTTCAGCGGTGTTTTACTGAAGGTGTTGTATTCAGGGTGCTTGTGCTGGTATATGTGACTGTTAAATGTTCCCATCTGGTGGTTAGCTAAGGATATTGTAGGAGGTGATAAAGGACTCGGAGCTTTGTAGAGGGTTCTTTGGTGGGAAGGGGTAAGCGCAATTACAATCGGTGTGCAGAGGTGTTCTGCTGCAGTAGACAAAACGTGGTATTTACAGAAACGGTACAATCGGTCCTATGAAATTAGCTCCCTATTTACAAATCTAAGCTTTGAGATGATGGACCATGATGTTGTGATGACGGCTCAGAATCGCCGACAATGACGATGTCGGCGATTCAGGGCAGTCGGTCGGAAACGGTATTTATTTTCCTCGTTGGCCTATATCCGCCCCTCTCAGTTTTCATTTTAGTTTTCCATCGCTGAGCGAAAAGGCTGGCAACCCTATTTGACTTAATGCATATGACCTATCTGCGTGGTATTGATCAAGCATATTGCTACACATATGGCACATTTACTATTCCCAAGACTGTTAGTAACACAGGGGTACCAACAGTCTTGGGATCAAGTAAGCCATTCTCATATTTTTGCCCGCTAGCTTGGCGCTTGGCACAAGGTTTCAACTTTTCAAGTAACAGGGATTCTGGGGGGCGGATTTTCGCTTGTATCTTAAACGGGGAACATAATATGAATGCTGAGACTCTTGCGTATCAATTGTGCGCTTCCGATCTACGCCCAGGACCATGGGGGCTATAGTGGATGCTCTATTGAGCGCTCCAAGGTGTGCACGAACAAAATGATGATCGTTTTCAAGAATGTCTGCATATCATGTCTCAAGACACCATATGGCATTTCCGATTGTCACTGACGGAAGTGTCCCCGATCGGCCAGCCAAAAATTCTCAAAAATATGGCACGGAACACGATCGGGAGCAGAAACGAGGAGCGCATGCAGAGTCGATCTGCGACGTTCGAAATTTCATCTAACGGAGATCCTGCTTCCAGCTTTTCGTAGGGTGAGAGACTGCAAAACACTTGAAGACAAGCGGGCGAAAACCTAGAACGAAGAACGAAAAACCCAGCAGCATAACTACGCACTGTTGCATACGCATATGATATTTTGTAAAGCTACAGTTAATATAGGTGCGTAAGCATGTTCGCAAAGCACCTGGCCGTGAATCTCTTTTTTTGAGCGCGGGATGGTTCCATGGGTAAAGAGCGCTTCGCGATCTTGTCCATGGGACCATCAAATTGGCAAACTTGATCGAAACAAAATAAAAACGACCGGGGCCTTCCGTTTGGATATAGCTTATGAAACTTGAAAAAATACACATCAAGGTATACATAAGTTACATATTCAACGCACAAGGCCTGCGGATGAGTATCCTCGAAACCCCGCGGTTTCGAAGGGTGCTCGGATTTTGTTCTAATGTTAATGAAATACAACCCGACCCTATAAAACAAATTCGGCAAAGACCTTCCCTTCACTTGCAGCCTACGAAACCTTGGAAAATTAATATCAACACTATGCTGAAGTTATCACCGGACGCACAAGGCCTGCGGATAAGTATCCTTGAAATGCGAAGGTTTCGAATGGTTCTCAGATTTTGGGCGAAACCAAACCCAAACCCAAACCCAAACTTGATCGAAACAAAATATAAACAGCAAAGGTCCTGCAGACCTACATTATGAAACTTATTACTAACATATATGAAGGCGGATAGTATTCATTCCTTTAGCTCACAAGCCTTGCGGTCAAGCATTTTCGCATCTTAAGAGTTGCGAAGATGGTTTCGGTTTGAAGAAGATTAAACCTAACCTAACGAAGGCGTGCGTATGCTTGTATTGGTGTCAGCAAACAACGCATACTAGAGGACTTACAACTAGCATGCGTTGCTACAACTTTCCCATGAAAAGCATGAAAGCTAATCATTCTAACAATCATGCCTAAAAAGTCATCCCGCAAATCGGAGCGCCGGAACGTATCTGTTAACCGCTGCAACCGCTGCAAGTGTGCAAAAGGTCCGTTAGTGCCGAATGATATGACCAGTCACTTCGAAAATTCGAAAAATGCCACGTGTAAAAACGCTGCAACGGTCAACGGAAAAAGTCAACCATGGTACGCCCTTGTACTTTACTGCACGCAATCGTGAGTTCTCTCACTAGAGCTATACTTATTTTGGGGACACTTTCGTCAGCGACAATCGGAAATACTATACCATAAGAAACAAGGTGCCGTGTCAGTGTGCTTCTTAAGAAGCATACTGATATATACGAAGTTGCAGGGCTCCGAAAAAACAAGTTGATTTAGGGCGAATTTAGGTTAAACACATGCTGCATCGAACACTCTGATTTCTTTCATCTAATTGCCCGATGCGAAAATCTTGGTTGTAATTTCAGAGGGCCGATTGTAGTATATATGAAATGAAGGTTGCATGTCAAAGGGGACCGCTGATCGAAATCTAAGAGGCTATGCTCACAGCAACTCTCAGGTTATTTGAACACGCTTTTGAATTGCGACTCACATTCACGGGGAGCTTTTATTGACACGTGTCGAGTTCGGGTTACAGGGGATTGCAGGCGGAAGGCACGACACACCAACACCGCATTGAGCTGTCCGTTTTTATTTCTATAAGTTACGCACAGCTGGTCTAAACAAGTATGTAATGATTGAATAGCAAGCTATCAACGACGTTTGAGGACTCCTCCATTAATCCTCAGATGAACAGCCGCTGAAGGAGCACATACTGAAGTAGCACATGCACCATCAGTGAAAAAAATGACGATATAGCCGTGCGAGGTATCAGTTTATTCAAATAGCCGGAGCCTGGCTTGCCAATCGACTGGCACTTACGGAAGACGCGATTGCGACCCGGATTTCGAGGCGATTGTCCGAGGCGTGTTGACCAGTGTCATTCGAGTTTTGCGTGTATACTTAATGTGCAATTACTTAATACTTTGCCAACCTCTACCGCGGGGCCTGCCGGCGGCGTTATTTTGTCCAACGTGGGTGTGGCAACATCTCGCCTGCGAATATTGGATCGGGCATAATTTCCACTCCCAAAAGATATTCTTTTGTTCGAAAAGGCAAAATTAATTCACGTCACTAATAACGAACGTGCGTAGAGATCTATCCAGTGTCGCCTTGCATGCCGTTGCCGTTGTGGTTGTAGTTCACGTTATTGTCGGTGTCAGTGTAATTGTACTAGGGTACATCACGAGTCAGTACGAGAGACAGGCGTGTCAGAATGACGAGTGACAGAAATGATGACAGTCACCATCCGGAAATGATGACAGTCACCAGCATGACCGAATGACACAGGTGACTGGAAGAATTGACAAAGGTGACTGACAGAAGTGACTGACTCAAATGTGACATTTAGGATTCGATCAGTCGAACATACCTGGAGGGAATCGAGGAGGACCTCAGTTATACATCAGCAGATCTGTGAGTATTCAAATGAGAGACTTGGGAGGTGACAGTCAGAAACATTTAAGTACTGATGACAGATCCCAGCTGATTGGTTGTGGCAGTCAGCAAATGACTGAACACATGAAGTGGCATGGTAAGGACGAGTTACCTTAAGTAGAGAGCTGTGCAAGCTCTCGGGGTTGAGTTTAAATTTGTCGTACATTGCAGCCACCTCTGTGGCTGTTAGGCAACTTGACCAAAAGAGTAATAAGAAAGATCCGATTCACATATATGTATCATTCCGATATCAACCTATGGTCCTAGTACCATATTCCCTGTAAGTGTTACTTGCACCCTTGTGAGACTGGTTCAGTCCTCACAACCGAACAACTGGTATCAGCGTGGTCGCGGTTCACGACTCGCCGTTGGTACTAGCGTTCTACAACCCTGTACCAACATAAATTTTAGCTTGAATGTTCCGCCTTTGGGCGAGGAAATCGTGTCGAACAGTTAGACACGTTCATTAACTAAAGACTTGTGCCGATAATAGAGCTCTGTGCCGATGATATCGTCACGCGAGTTTGGGAGCGACTTCACCATCGGACCATCGGCGGCGTTTGCATCGGCGACGGGTTTATTGTCGTCACCCATGCGCGGCGTTCCATCAGCAAGTTGCTACGGCGGGTTTGTACCATCGTTATATGCTGTGGGTGCTGGACATGTCGTACATGCCGCGCAGTACTCAGCGGAGTCGTACGTGCCAAATGCCGGTTTCTTGGCGCAGCAACAACAGCAATTGTTGTCCCTGCAACTGCAGAATTTGCAAAATCTGCGAAAGCTGAGTCATCAACACCAGCTGCCGGCGCACGCGTATCATCAACAACCACGGATGGTCGCATCGCTGTATCAAGGGTTGTCGCCGTACTGTCCGAATACCGGCTTGTTCGCTGGTACGGGTGTGCATTCCGGTGTGTCGTTACCGGTGTCACCAATGCAGCCGTGTATGTTGCATCCACAGACTTTGAGCGCTGGTGCATACGACCAGCAGCGCACGGTGGAGTTGGCTGCGTACACGCGGTGTTTGATCGCCAAGCATCGGCGCCAACAACGGATCGCCAAACGACGTCACCAACGGTTACGACAGCAGCTGGCGCTGCCGATAAGTGATGGTAGTTCTGAGATTTCGACGGCTCGGTGTGTGTCTTCGCACGATGATCCAGCAGCAACACGTAATTCTGATGGGATGGCAGTTCCAGAATCGTCTTCATATAATTGTCCGGTGTCCGTATCAAACGTTGTTGCGGGCGCACCGATGTGTGCTCAGCGGCAGCAGACGCCGTCGATGCTTGCGTCGCTCAATGATGCGGCTGCCATTCGGCGACAACGGGATTTAGCAAAGGCCAAGCGTCTTTTTGCGATGTCTCAGCGGTTGCACCAGAAGCGTTCAGCATGCTCATTGTCGTACGACACGTTAGCAACAACTGATGATGATGATGATGATGATAATGATGATGATGATGATGAGGACGTCACTTGCGCGCCGTGCCTCCATCACCTTCAAGGGGGGGGGAAAGTGCGGATCAGTGATGATCATGGTGATTCGCCACCTCCAGAGCCGCCTCCGCATTCATATATAATGTGTCGTGATGGAGTGTCGCCGGCTGTCGGGCATATATCGTCATCACACCTTGATCATGATTCCACTGCGGATATTGACCAAGTCGAATCATCACCGCTATCACCGACATGCACCGAATTATTGGCATTATCTGAATGTGCCAATAAACTATCATCACACGATCTACTTATATGTGATATTAGCAATACGGCTGTCGGGCATATATCGTCATCACATCTTGGTCATGATTCCACTGCGGATATTGACCAAGTCGAATCATCACCACTATCACCGACATGCACCGAATTATTGGCATTATTTGAATGTGCCAAACTATCATCACACGATCTACCTATATGTGATATTAGCAATACGCCTGTCGGGCATATATCGTCATCACATATTGGTCATGATACCACTGCAGATATTGACCAAGTCGAATGATCAACCGACGGTAGTATATATACGTGTACGCAACCATCATCAGCCGACGCAGTATATATGCGTGTACGCAATCATCATCAGCCGACGGTATTATATACAAACGCGCAATCGTCATCAGCCGACGGCGTATATATACATTAATACGCAACCATCATCAACCGACGGTAGTATATATACGTGTACGCAATCATCATCAGCCGACGGTATTATACATACGCGTGTGAAATCGTCATCGGCCGACAGCGTATATATACGTGTACGCAATCATCATCAGCCGACGGCAGTAATATACGTGTACGCAATCATCATCAGCCGATGGTATTATACATACGCGTGCGCAATCGTCATCAGCCGACGGCAGTATATATACGTGTACGCAACCATCATCAGCCGACGGTAGTATATATACGTGTACGCAATCACCATCAGCCGACGGTATTATACATACGCGTGTGCAATCGTCATCAGCCGACGGCAGTATATATACGTGTACGCAACCATCATCGGCCGTACATGCTACTTCGCCTTCAGTCTCGGCACCGACTGCATGCACCGATGAATCATCGACGGTCTCGTCAGCGATGCATACAACAACGTCGTCAGTATACAGTTATTTCAATGATTCAGCTGATTCGTCATCGTTATTATCTTTGGCTGCATTCCCCGTGTTCGCCCTTGGGTCATCATCAGCCGTACATGCTACTTCGCCTTCAGTATCGGCACCGACTGCATGCACCGGTGAATCATCCGCTGCCCCGGCTGCCCAACGCGCACTATGTGCGGCCGCCGCCCCGGCAGCCCAACGCGCACTACGTGCGGCCGCAGCCCCGGCAGTGGCTGCCCCGGTAGCCCATGGCGCATGCAGTGCGGTCGCTGCCCCGGTAGCACATGGTGCATGCAGTGCGGCCGCTGTCCCGGTAGCCCATGGCGCATACAGTGCGGCCGCTGCCCCGGTAGCTCGCGCAGACCTCGCTGCTCCTACATCTCGTGCGGACCTCACAACGCATGGCGCATACAGTGCGGCCGCTGACCCCGCAGCCCTTGGCGCATGCAGTGCGGCCGCTGCCTCCGCAGCCCTTGGCGCATGCAGTGCAGCCGCTGCCCCGGTAGCCCATCACGCACTATATGCAGCCGCTATCCCGGTAGCTCATGGCGCATGCAGTGCGACCGCTGCCCCGGTAGCCCATCGCGCATGCAGCACGGCCGCTGCTCCGGCAGCCCAACGAGCACTATGTGCGGTCGCTGCTCTGGGAGCCAATCGCGCACGCGGTGCGGCTGCTGCCCCGCAGTGCGGTCGCGGCAAGGTGCCTCATAGCTGCAGGGCTGATGGCTGCATGGCCCAAGCGCAGTATGTTATTTGGTATTCGCGGTCATACTGGCATTGAAACACCTGTCCATTCATGATAAAAATGTCATGAGCATCCCTGTAGCATTGTTTAACATATCTAGCTTTAGGGTCGTGGTTTCCCAGGTTTATTATCATTTCGGACTCCAAACTCTCCAACCATGCTGGGGGCTTATTCCCGTTAACACCTAGGGAGTGCTTCATATCAGCCCATCTTCTCAGCATCCCACCACAGGGGGTGAGAAAGAAACCAATGTGCTTGATGTGCATACATTTCCCTAAATGTTCCCAATTATAATGCTAAAAGCAAAAAATGAAAATGAAATTTCAGCACAGCAACATGCATCCCGCCAACAAGTAATAAATATCTGAAACACCTGCACACGATACACGCAGAAATATCAGAACTAAGATGAAACTGTACATCCAATTGCAAACGCAATGAGAAACACGGCACCAGCGAAACGGGCGTCAGCACAAGCAGACGACAAGCGACCCCGTAAAGACATTATATGTCTGTACGGTTACTGTGTCCGTGCGTTCCATGATTGAACTGTGTAGGAGAAAAATACGCTGCTGGCAAATCTGAAAAAAATGCAAAGCGTAAAAAAAAAAGGACTCCTGGAAGAAAACGGAGCGACGCTCAGTAGAGATGGTGGGAAAATATCCCAAGCTGTCGGGCAGCAAGTAAGTCGCGACTTTCTGCAAGAGTCTATGCACACACAGAAGAACAAACAATAATACAGTAGTCAGTATGCAAGGAAAAAAACACAAACATCAGAAAACAGCAGAAACCAGTGCGAGGTGCGCCGCAGACGACAACTTCAACCCGATCTACAATGAACGTCGCTGTGCAAATCGAAATGATGTCTGATATGTGATATCAGTCAGCCGCCGGTCTGGGGACGGGTGCGATCGGTCACTCTGAGAACGTTTGCGGTGTATCCTTCAACTGTGATCGTGGCACAGACTGGCCGGTTACCGTGACACGTCAGCATATCTCGTTTGCCTGACTGTTGTCGCATCATGCGACACCATACTTAGAGGCTTTACGTGATGCATTTTTTGTTGTTGTAAAAATGCATTGTATAAATTGAAACGTGATCGCGTCGCTGATTGGCGATAACAACGGTACGTCAGCATCTCATGTTTACCTCCCTTTTGTCGCGCCATGCGACAAGATATATATTCCGCATACGACCCATATTCATGGAATTTATTTAATGTGATCGCGTCTCTAATTGGCGGTTACGCGCGATCGGTCGAAAAGATCTCATGCTGTAAGCCACCTGAGATCGGTCGCACTGAGAACTTTTGCGTGAAAGTGGTAATTAGATATTACGCACGCGACCCATAATCATGGAATCTATGTAATGTGTCCGTGTCTCTGATTGGCGGCTATGCTCGATCGGTCGGGATAAATCTCCGTCTTCCGTTGCCTAAAGTGCCAGTTTCTGGTTGGTCCAACTCGGACGCCACGTCTGCGGACAAGGGTTCTTGGCAAGTCGTTGCTATATACATGTATGCAGGAAATAAAAAGCAAAATGTAAAAATATTGAAATATTAAAATCTGTATAGACTAGTAAAATATAAAATATTATTCTGCGGACGATGAGGAGCATAGATATTAATGACGTGTCTCAGTTCAGCTCCCCGGCCTCGCCCGCGCCCCGGCGGAGCCCCCCGGACCTCTGGGGGGGCGCCCATCGAGGCGCCTATACCGCTGCTCCATCTTCGATTCTGATGATCCATCTCCGGCTTCGAACCGGTGTCATACACCTATATATGGACTTCGGCGTGACGCGAAACGGCGTTTACTGTCACACTATTCTTTTATTGCGAAGCTCGCAAAGCTCCCAGAATGAAAGTTGGTGACACTGTCATCAAAGACGCCTGTATGAGCTGCAACAGGAAGTACGACAATCTATGGAATTTCCCTTGGCGCGACGCAAAACGGTATCAGCGTCAGCCACACGATTATTTTAAAATTCTATTTACGTTTTCCGGCCCAGAGTAGGCCCGGGGAAATTAATTTACTCATACGCCCGAAGGGCGTGGTTTTTTCTTTTTCTTTTTCTTTTTCTTTTTCTTTTTCCCTTTCCCTTTTCTTTTTCTTTTTCCCTTTTCTTTTTCTTTTTCTTTTTCTTTTCCCTTTCCCTTTTCTTTTTTTTTTCTTCTTTTTCTTTTTCTTTTTCTTTTCTTTTTCTTTACATTGCGAGGCCCGCAAAGCTTCCAAAATTAAAATTGGTGACACCGTCATCAAAGACGCCTGTATGGGCTGCAACCGAAATTAACCTCTGCTCCTTATGATTTGGAACCGGGCCAAATTACCTTACTTAATCAGCAGCAAAGCGCGAATCCCAACAGGCGACACAGACGAACTTCCGATCTCACGATCGCCATACGCTAACGATGACAGTGCCACTGCAGTCGCGCACATTTACCGCGACGCCACCCACGCGTCATCGCATGGCATGTTGGGACGCAAAAAGCGAAGCACTGTCGCGCACATGATCTTACGGTCAGATGGCCCAGTGGAGATCTCTTTTTGAGATCGATCCGCCTAGTACATACATATCCTTCGGTGCGACGCGAAACGGCGTCAGCCTGTCACACTATTCTATATTTAGATTGTGAAGCCCGGAAATGCCGCAAAGCTCACATATAAATGAAAGTTGGTGACCATGCCATCAAACACGCCTGTATGGGCTGAACACAACTCATACACACCAATGGCGCGACGCGAAATTCTCTGCCAGCTCTTTCAAAACAGGGCTCTTCGTGAATACTTTGATTAGATTTGATTAGTTTTAAAATGCTTAAATCATAATTTGATTAGTACGGCGAAGGTCCGAATCATGACTTGACTAGTACCGCGATCGTCCAACTCATGACTTGATTAGTACGGGGTTGGTCCACATCATGACTTGATTTTTAGGAAATAAGGCCTAATCAAATAAAAAATCATGATTACTAGTGTGATTAGTACCCATATTGGTGAGCGTTTTAAGTTCAATTCACATTGCATTCATTTCCCGCGATAGGCCGCGCGCAAGCACGTGGGAGGCTTATTCTCATCTCCGGAATAAATTGTGGGCTGTCGAACAGACCTGCCGCAACGAATAGATGGCTAGAACTGGAACTGCGTCAGTCCGTCGGGCGAGATCGCTCGGGCGGCGCGGGAAAATCGTGCATAGTAATCACGTTTCGAATCAAGTCATGATTTATAGGCTCGCGACGAAATCATGACTTGATTCATAGGAAAGGGTCCAAATCATGACTTGATTAGTACGGTAGGGGTCCAAATCATGACTTGATTAATAAGAAATAAGGCCTAATCAAATAAAAAATCATGATTACTAATCCTATTCATGAAGAGCCCTGTTTCAAAATCGGTCATCACGTTCGATCGGTCATCACCTTCAAATCTTAACATTCGAAATTGGAATCTTGGAATCAAGTCAGAAATTGGAAACAAGTTCGCCAACGTGCTCATTGTCAACCCAGCCAACGATGGACATCTACCTCGTGTCTGGTAGGACACATGGGATATCGTAAGAGTGGTCGCTGCGTAAGAAATCACAATTAAATATTACGCGCACAGCCTATCTCCATGGAATCTATCTAATGTGAGCGCGTCTCTGATTGGTGGTTACGCGCGACCTGTCGGAAAATTTACAGTCACGGTACCTGAGATCGGCAAACGTTTCTCAAAAAAGTTTGGCGTCACGAAATTTGAGATACAGGTCTGGAAGTGTGGCATGTCGCGATGTCACATTTTTCAGGAACACCTGTTTCGCTCCTACAAGGGAAACGAAATGTGAAGCATCTTTTTGAAAAAGCTGCGAACCGTGGTTCGAAAAAATGGATTCTTTGTGCGACACGACCAAAAACAAATCCATGCAACAAAAAACGGTACTTCCACCGCCAGCTTTATTGACAGTCCGCACAGGGGACCGTCATGTCATACATGCGTCTGTGGCATATTCTGCATCAACGCGCTAATAACGTTCGTCAGTGAGCGTGCTTCTTGCAGTGTCGGCGGGAAAAGTTGCGATGATGAAAGCCACCCACCCGATCGGATCATTGGCTCGAGCTCATCCGACAAATGCAGAACCTGAAAAGAAAAATTCGGTATGTAACGAACCTTGTATAGCACTGTATACACAATCGGTCAGCTGAGCAGTGTCGTCCGCGCACTCCTTACAAATATATGTGGAGAAAGTCAGTTGATGACGGAATGCATGAGACGGGGCACCTTAGTGTACTTGATGGTACATAGACGGACAACTTACACTCTACAAGATATCGATTCGCGCTAGCAACCGTAATCAACGAAATTAAAGATTGTTACCCGATATATCGACCACAGATAACACAACAATTCCTCATGTGTGCAACAACATTCAAATCAAGTTGCAGGATCACTGTCAATGATGCCAACATTTGAACGATCCGCTTAGCCTGTCTGTATCATATGAAGGAGACGGTCTCCTCGATAACGCGTCACAACAAGCAACATACGAAGTGAAACGACAAATTTATCGTCTCCTCCCTGATGTGTACATAGTGGGCAATCCTCCTGCTCGGAGGCTATATATATATCTACGGCAAGAAAGTTGATGGACAAAGTAATTAGGTATCTCAACGAAGCAATGGCTACATGTTGTCTATATGTTGGGTCTTCAACTGTCTTTCTGGCACTAGCACTGTTCCCATGAGAGCCCGCTCAAGTTCCCGCATCCGCAAACGTGCACATGGCATTGGATCACTGAGATGGCACTCAGATCACAGAGAAGATGACTTGATATACTACATAAAAGACATGCGGGCTGGGCTGGTTTGCTCGATTGTTTCCTGGCTGGAGGGGTCCCATCTGCTCTGTCTCCGATGGGCACCTTGATCAAACATATCACTCTGCCAGGTTGTTGCATTTCCTCCTCTCCCACAACAGCATCCGCTTCTAGCTGCTGCGATGTACCTACTCACTTGCGGGAAGTGAGTTTGTATCCAGGGGATGAGATAGTGGAGCATCTTCAGCCCAATGAACACGAAGAGGGCTATCTGCATGACGACCATCAGCCATCCGACAGTGTCAGTTGCCGCGGTTGTGGTCGTGATGTACTTATTCGTGGTGAGCAGCAGCATGATCAGCGCCTGGCTGCCGATGGATAAGGTCTGAACGAGGTTGATGTCGGCCTTATTGTAAGGCTTGACCTGCGCCTGCAAGATGAGAGCTAGGATGCTCATCGTCTGCGCGTAAATCAGATCGTACCGCGCTCCATTCAACGCGGTCTGCACCAAGATCACCGCACTGCATCGGGCATACCATGCCACCCACCCCACCCGCAACAGAAACCTCTTAGTGACTGGAATCACACTGCTTTACCCAAGGACGTTGCATACGCCTAGCACAGAAGGGCTGCGGCACGCGATGGGCGGCGGATCCACTTGGCACTAAGGCATTGGTCGCTGGAACAACGCTTGGTGATCATACACCCAGTGCCCGCGGCACGTGAACTAAAACTGGTATGTGACGTGCTTACACCTGGGTCACGCAGCATGTGCATGATCTCTCCGTGCGCATCCCAGTGTAACTGATTATGTGCATAACCAGTGCTGCCAATATCAAAGCCTTCACAACGAGAATAAAGATGTGTTACAGAGCATGGATGCGGCCACTCCCTGTATCTCATCATAATAAACAGCTGACAAAGACTAGTCGGCAGAGCCCTGTTCCCTGCGAGGGCCCGAGTATTGCGGGCAGAGCCTCAACATGAGCCCTCGCATGTACTCATGCAGCCCTCCGAAGAAGAAGAAGAAGAAGTCCCCCGGCTAGCTGGTCAACCCGTGCGGCACCGTGTCACAGAGAGCAGGCGGGCGGTGGACCTATCTTCCTTCCCGTGAGAGCGGCCGCAACCGCTTGACAGCCACCACCCCGCATACTTCTCTGTTGCCCCGATTTAATTAATCAAACTTAATTAAAGCGTTAAGTTTAAATAAGTTTGATTAACTAAAGTAAAGGGCTCATCATAATAAACAGCTGACAGAGACTAGCACGGCTGCAACAGCCAAATGGGGCTCCCTCTGATGCCTCTGGCTGACGTCTCTCATATCACTGCACAGTCCTCACTGAGGGCTTGCCGGCATGCGAGAGAGGGGGTACAGGAGGCGGAGGGTCTTGCCTGGTAGACAGAACGCGGCGCAGTATCTCGTAGCACAGCCCCCAGTAGAAGTGCGTCGGCTTGAAGTGCTCAATCTGAGGCCCGATCAGCGCCTGCACCAGCGGATGCTGCAGCGCGCTCTGCATGTGCCCAGGCTGCCCAAGCCCCCCGCTCCCCATCTCCCCCACGCCGCCTACCGTTCAGAGCTGTTTGGCCTAAAGGCCAGAGCCCCCATCACCCCATACGCCCGCATGGCCCGAACTGGAGCCGCTTGAATCGCCCGAGCTCAAGACCAGCAGCGTGGCTGGCACATGAGAGACAGCCGCCCTAACAGTCTTCAGCGCGGGGAGCAGCCCCGCATCTGCGTCACACGTCTGCTGCCGTCTCTGGGGCTGCGCGGCATCGCACAGAAAAGGACGAAGCAACAAAGTGGGCCTCCGCAAACCTCGCTACGTCGCAGCACCAAGCGGTCCCACTCTCAGAGCCTCCTCGCATGCACCCCAGCCCTACCCCCGTTCGATTTGGATGCGAGTCGAGAGAGGGTAGATGCAGAGCTCCTGCCGCGACTGAAGCGAGGCAAGCCGCACTTGTCAGCTTCCCGCACGAAGGCCGCCCGAGGAGGTGGCAGTTCAAGTGCAAGAGGCCGGGTGTGTACCGCTCGCCATAGCGGCTCGACCTGCACCAGGTCCAGCCCATTGCTGTGATACACGTGGTAGGTGTACTCCTCGCTGTCCTGCGCATTGTTGGGCACCGCCACGGAGGGCGCGCGCGCCTTGCGATTCTGGATTAGGAAGTTTTTAGGAACATACTGCACCTGGCCATACACCTGCGAATGCGCCCGGCCGTGTACCTCCGTCACGAGGCTATGCGAGATTCGGAGCGCATCTCCCCTCGTCTGCATTACCCCCACCAGGCGCTTGACCCGGCGCCCTCGACTTCCAGCGTGCTCCTGCAAGCCTACCCCCTGCACGACCCCGTGGGAGCCGCACGAGCAGGCGCCGAATGAGTGATTCGTATACCAATAACTGCATCAGTGCGCAGTGAATGGGGCTTTCCGCGATTTCACCCTCCGTAGACCCCATCGTCAGAGATGACCCCGTCCCGATTCACAGCATTTGAAAACAAACTGCAGCGACACAAATTGTGTGCGGGCACGCGGCACATCTGCTCGGTATCCTTTGGCAGCACCTGGGCGCTCCATTGGCTCCCGCCCAGCGGACCTACTCCCTCCAATGGCTCCTTCCAGCGGACCCCTACCCCCAAGGGGTGCGGTGTGCATTGGGGTGACTCTTTTCACCTCCCATGAAAGCATTTAGATCACAGGGAGCGCCTCGCACCACCCAGCAAGGTATCTGCGGCATGGCCTACCTCGATTGGATAAGCAGTTGTTGGATATGGAGACCGTCAGGCGACAGCGGGCGTCCGAACGAACGTGCTGTCTGCGGGTGGGCCACTACAGTCTGGAAAATAGGTATATCTTGCAGGAGGTATCTAACTGGGGAGGGGGTCAGGAAGGGAGGTTCCAGTCCACCCGTGGGGTAACCATGGGGGAAAGGTGGGGGGGAGAGTTTTGTCATCTAAAACCTGTCCCCGCTTAGACAGCTCGGCAAGAACCCTACTTTCCCAACTCCAAGCACCCCACCTAAAGCGGCATCACTTTGGCAGGGGCATCCGCGGAGCCTGTGCCCCGCCCAGCGCTTCCACGTGTACTTCCCCACGCGGGGTACGCCATGGCGCATGCGTGTGATGAAGCCCTCCAGAAAAGTCGCTTGAGCGCACAGTGCCCGACGCCTGGGTCGCTTAAGGGCACACACCTCGACCCGCTTCATATTGAACATGCTATACGAGATGATGGCAAGGAACAACGGGAACCCCAGGATATACAACGTTATCACCAACACTGCCACTGCTCGCATGTGGTACCTGCCAACGGTCGCGACGGACCGCCCCGGGATGTGAGCAGAAGCAGTTGGGTGCCTCGATGCTTGCCGAACCTCTTCGGCGCACGTCGCACCGTGGCATCCCCGGCAGCGCCCGCCTCCTCCCCGGGAGCACGGCGGAAATGCAGTCGCCGTGGATAGAAGGGGCGCTGGCTTACGGAGAGGAGCTGGGGTCCTCCCCCGCGCGCGAGGAGGGGGGCGTCGTGCCCCGCCCCACAGACAGCGCCCATGTGGCTGGACGGGCTGGGGCATGCATACCCGGTCATCAAAAAGGAGCAGCAAGATTGAGGTGGGAGCGAGGTCGGTGGGAGCAAGGTAAGTGGAGGCGGGA
>LGRX02017373.1:0-27883 GCA_001247695.2 Cymbomonas tetramitiformis
GCCAAAGAGGGCGCCAAGGAGGGCGCCGAGGAGGGCGCCAAGGAGGGCGCCAAGGAGGGCGCCAAGGAGGGCGCCAAGGAGGGCGCCAAGGAGGGCGCCAAGGAGGGCGCCAAGGGGGGCGCCAAGGAAGGCGCCAAGGAGGGCGCCAAGGGGGTCGCCAAGGGGGGCGCCAAAGAGGGCGCCGGAAATTCCAGAATTCACTTATCAAGTGTGCGCACATCCAAACGCACAAAGGGCGTGGGGGATACACAAGGCAAGATAACGGAGTGCTGAATGCTGCAATGCGCAGCAATGAAGGCGGGTACCATATGAGGTACCATAGTATCCATATGAGGAGGCATGGCAAATTCCAAAATTCCGAAAGTCACAATTGACGTGATAGGTAGAAAGGTGCACACCTGGTGCAAAAAGTCGAACATGAGAGCCCAGTCCTTAGCCGCTGCCTCCCTGGCAATTTGTTGTTGAGCCTGGTTTGGTTCCAAGACCGTGATGTCACACGAACGAAGTCGCCCGCCACCCCACAGGGATTGTGGAACGAGCCTGCGATGAGTGAAATAGAAGAGCGTGCGTAAGGCCTTCGGAATTGATATGGAAGGGGGAAATTGCGGAAGAATAGTGTACATACGGAGATATGCGGAAGTTATACCTTCGAGGCGTGGGTGCTTGGCGCTGCTCTTCACAAAAGGAGCGGAGGGCTTCATACGTTTTGTCGTCAAGGACACCCCATTGGTTACCCTTGTATTTGTGGTTGACCATTTTGGTTGGCGATCACTGTAACAAACCCGAAGTTGGTGAAGGTGTAGACGTGCTTAAACGTTTTGAGCGACGTGGAGGGGCAGCGGTTGGCGCCAAGATATTAGAACGAGCCTGCGCAACAAAAGCACCAAAAATGAGGGGTTATGCAAGAAGTGTCTCAATGAAACTAGTATAGCATTGTGTGTGGGTTAGGGAAAAGGGACCTACAACATGAAAAGTGCAAGAGTGGAAATACCTTCGGCAGCTGCGGAGTGGAAAAGAATGAAGGCGAGCCAGTAGGTAAAAGAAACCGTTGGCTTTGCTCGGGAAGTGGGCTAAATTGCGGGTCAAGCAAGTGAAGCAAGCACACACGCGTTTGTCTTCCTTAAAAAATGCAGATATGGCTTGTTGTCCAGGCAGGGGCTTAAGTTTCTTCCTGACTGGCATGCGAAGTGAAACCGGAGTCGCCTGGAAGGTTTGGTGTCGGAGGTATCTTGATGCTAGCCCCTTCGATATTTCTCAACTCTATCAGCCGGATCGCAAGCAAAGCGTACGCACCACGCAACTCAGGATGCAACCTGTCTAAACGCACACCTTCGTTATACAATTCCTTCAAACTTCGTCGCCGACGCTTTAACAATGTTTTGATTGGTGCAATTTGGGATAAAATTTTGTTTCCTCTTTCACGTTGAGCTTGGCTTACCATGAGAGAAATTTCGAATTTGAAAAATGTGCTCACAAACACATTTCTGCTGTATATCTATGCACGAACGGTAACAGCTGTTGCTCGATGAACCTTTCGCCTTCCTTTTGCAAGTGAAGCAAGCACACACGCGTTTGTCCAGGAGGGTCGTTTAGACTTCTCCTTCGCTTGCGCTTGAATTATCGGTAGATTTCTAATCCGTAGCAAAGCGTTCGATTTGACTCAGTCCGTGGGGTCTCGTTCGATCATTTTAATTTTCGATTATATCCACGTCACCGGTCTATCGTCGGGATCTGTCATATATATCGGACGCACGTAACACACTTGGGGTACCGAATGGTGTGTCGTGCGTTGATTTCACGTTCGCAGAGCCTCACTAACTGGACGTGAAAAAGTCCGGGGAGTGATTGTTGTCACTCGACTGCGTCGTGAGTCTCGGTGGCGCTGGCGTTACTGTACTGCTCGTCATTCCAACATGAACATCACCGGGTCGATCGTGGGCGTTGAAAATAGTATATATATTTATTTACGACGGTCACGAATGTATTTGGGAGCTGAGGAGCCCCCGGTTTCGTCGGATGCAAGGAAAGAACGATATGCATCTAGGCTACAGTATATATATATATATAGTATGCATATTATGGATATGGATATAGATATGTGTATATATATATATATGCTATGCAATATGTGTGTATATGTAGTATATATAATCATATATATATATATATTTGATATATTTGATATACTATATTGTGGAGTGACTCCACGATATCGTGAAGTGACTCCACTATATCGTGAAGTGACTCCACTATATAGTGACGCGACTCCACTATATCGTGAGGTGACTCCACTATATAGTGGAGGGAAGTCGCTATATAGTGGAGTCTCTCCGCTATATAGTGGAGTCATTCCACTATATAGTGGAGTCACTCCACTATATAGTGAAACCCACTAGGTTTTGTACAAAAACCACTAGCAAATGTACAGTGTCCCCGCGGCGGAGCGGTATGGCCTAGCTGATGACTGGTTGATTGGATTTACGGGAGGCTTGTGCACGAGGCGGACTTCATTTTCCTCGCTATGCGTTGGTTGACGTTGGAAATTTTGGTCGGATCCGACACCACTTTCCTTGGCCGCGTCACTCTGCATCCACATGCACGTGGGGAGATCTTTACGCCACAGCTTTCCCTTGCTTTCCTCGACAACCGCATTACGACTTTTGGCCGCCGCTCTTAAGCAGAATTGCCTGCACACTCGGTATTGTGGTCAGGAACTCGTAGAATTATGTATCTGGTTCAATGAAAGGAAGCGCCTTTCTTTTGTCGCGAGGGGTATTTTTTCTGTCCTGTCGCAAAAAGATCCGATTATACTCAACATTATACAACGACGGTTCGCAGCTTTTTCCAAAAAAAGCTGCAAGGTCCTGCGTTTCCCTTATAGGAGCGAAACAGGTTTTCCTGGAAAAAGTGACATCGACATACACGATACTACCAGAACTGTCTCAAGTGTCACGGCGCTTAACTTTTTGGGGCCTTTTTTACGGAAACAGTGTGATTTCCCCGACAGATCGGGAGTAACCGCCCATATATAATTATGTTGCAGTCCACACCGGTCACCTTTATATGGCTAGCAGGAGAGTTATACAAATCGATCGAGCATTGCCGCCAATCAGAGACGCATAGAATATTCCTGGGCGTAGTATCGAATTATGGATATTCATGCAGAAGTTATCAGCGCGACAGATTTCAGATGGCGTATAAAAGATATTTCCGACCGATCGCGCATAATCGCCAATCAGAGAAGCCATGAGATTAGATAAACTCCATGAATATGGGTCACACGCGAAATACCATAAGCTGATTGTGCACGTAGAAGGAGCACGTGCTACAGATTTCAGGGTGGCTTACATGAGATATTTTCGACCGATCACGCGTAACCGCCAATAAGAAGTGCGAGCACCTGAGATAGGCACCATGAATATGGGACGACAAGGAAAAGGGATCGCACGACAAAAGCGAGATGGTTTGCAGACGTTGGCTACGCCAATCAGCGACGCGATCAGTTTCGATTTATATATTGGTAAATTAAAAAACTGCACCACAAAAAGCCCTTAAGTGTGGCGTCGTCGCGACAAATGCGATGCGACTGAATACAGGCTTTCGCAACATGCTGACATGGCATGGTATTTGCGACACGGTGCTTTCTTTCGTCGCACAAAGATTATAGTGTCACAGTTGAATGCCACACCCGCTAGACATGTCGATGTGACCTCCATCCATCGTCCGGTCGACATCAACATGGCAACGCATGTCATGTCATGGCGAAATCGGCTCACCGGTGAGACCCACGCGGGCCGCGGCTGCGGCTGGCTGATTTCACATATCCGATATTACGATCTCGATTTTGACACATACGTTCACTCTTGACGCTTTGGTTGTGCGGCGCACCTCACACTATTTTCTGCTGTGCCCTGCTTTGTCCTGCTGCATGTATTTTTTCCTTGCATACTAACTAATTTCCGGTTAGATCGTAACATCCTTGCTGAGTTGCTTTTCGTTGTTCTACAGGTCGCGTTCGTTGTTGCTCTACGTGTGACGCCGCCAGCAGCATTCGGTTGCTGGCGGCACTTAAAGTTCTTCGTAGACGGCATTCGTTCTTGTAGGCCGGCTGACGGGCTGTGCCTAAGCCCGACGGTTTTCATGTTGTCACAAGCTTTCACTAACTGATATTTTGCAGGAATTTACTATTGGTTTTCGAGCGCCTGTTTTGTATTCGTTCGTTCTGTTCGTTTCCCCTGTTGTGTGCGTTTTTTCCGAGGGCGATATCTGCACAGATTGTGCAGCGTGGTTTCGAGTCCCACCGCTCTCACTGACTTTGCGCTCTGTAATTTTGCAGGATATTCCTGTTTCGCCGCAATGCTGAATGCCTGCTTGCCTTCCTGATTGCTTGTTTCGCGTGTGTGCTGTTACCCATGGCGTGTGCAACTGGCTATGTCATTTCATCTTATTTCTGACTTGTCTGCGTTTACTGCGTGCAGGTTTTTCTAATCTTTTATGATCATCGGCGAGACGCATGTCGCCGTGTGGAATTTGTGAAGAGTGTATTTTGAGCTATTTTGCTTATTGTTCTCGAATGTTTGCCTGACTGTTTTTATGATTTTTGCAATATTCTTTCACTTCGTTCTGACGTTTTAGCGTTCGCTGTGTGCAGGTATTTCAGTTTAACTTTCATCGCTGGCGAATTGCATGTTGCTCTGCCCATCATCCTGCTTAGCTTTTGGATATCAGAAGTCACTCCTTGATAGGATTTGTTTTGTTCATAGCTGTGACTTCATATTCGAAATAGTATGCACTGCGCTTTTATTGTAAATGTATATGCATAGTAATGTAATGAAAATAGAGTAGAAAATAGAATCATGCTGTGCTAACGTGAGCGCATTCTCCTGCCGATTGTTAGTTAGTTTGAATATGCCAGCGTGTCAAAATTGTTTCTTCCGTAAACTGTAATATTATGTTTACAGTCATAATCTTTTGTACAACTTTTCTAGATTCTGTCCATAAATATCAGTCTTCTTTGTGTCGCTGCGACAATAATGAGCCCCGTACTCACTGTTTGTCGCACTGCGACAATAATGAGCCCCGTACTCACTTTTGTCGTCCCAGAATATAATTGATATGTCGCATGGTGCGACAAAAATAAAAGATCATGCGACACAAGTGAAGTGCTACCTCAATGAAAGCCACGTACCGGTTCACCGAAAGCCCGTAACCGGTTCAACGTAAAGCCACGTATCTGGGTTCAACGAAAGCCCAGTATATGATAGTTCAATGAAAGCCCCGTATATCTGATTCAACGAAAGCCCCTTATCTGGTTCAATGAAAGCCCCGCAATCTTGCTTGCGCAAAAAGTTGTTCCTAACACTTATTACGTAGTAGAATGTATATGGAAAGTTACGTTACCGTGTTAATGCCCCGTGTGACAAATGTGATAAATATGACAAGAAGAGAGATATATATATGTCGATATATATGCTCGAATGCGTGTGTGCAGAACAGTCTCGCAGGGGCGGGTGTTCTCGGATACTAAGATGATATAAAATACTGAGTTAGGTGTTTTATAGCACACCGTGACACACGTGACAACGGGCACTGGTGACACATCGGACTGAGGGGTGACAGACAGGAGAACCACTGTGCCCCCCCCTTACAGTGGGGGTGGCAAGATTGGGCTCCCCGTGACACCACCTCACCCCGTGGGGTTGAGGTGTCACCAGGCAAAGAGACAGGAGCAGTGCAGGGTCTAGGAGCCAAACTGGCCCGAGCAGTCCGGCATGTGCCATCCCAAATTGTCCAAAAGTCTGTTGCTAACTAAATCTAAAGAGTTCGGTTCCCTCGAGAGTCAATCACAAACCGTGCAGGCATGGAGAAGGGTCTTCGTCGAACTGTGCTGTTTCTACTTAATCTTGCTGGCGGCGGCGTCACCCTTGATCGCATGCGTCAAGCGCCAGTGAGGCAATACTCATCCCTACAACGTTCAACCAACGCCGGTGCGATGCCAGAGCCAAAAGCGGCCTGGCACCACCAGAGCGGATGCGTCAACGAAGAGGGGGCAGGGGGATGGAAGGTGAAAAATGCGGCGAGCCCCCACTCTGCCGCCAACGAGCGCGCATGCAGAGGGGAGAATCGGTGGGGTTGGTGTCGTAACACCACCGCACACCACCACACAGTGGCCAAGGGGCACGAAGGGTGGAGCGGAGAGCGGAGGATGCCGCGGACGCAACTCGTCGTGCTCAGAGTTGTCGTCATTGGCGAAGGCGATAGACTCGATGTTGGTGTCTGGTGCATAAGCACCACCAGACACCACCAGACCATAGCCAGGTGCAGGATGCCGTCGATGGACTCGAAAAGATGCCAACGCTGAATGAACAGCGGGCATGCGCGCATTCTGGCGGTCAGCGGACATGGTGGCTGACCGCTGGCTGGAGAATTCCGCGAACGCGAGGTTAGGGTTCCCAAGCGAAGACATAACTATCTGAAAAACGAACCAAATCCAGCGATGGATGAGTCAAATTGGTGTAGATTTTGACGAGGAAGACGCCGGTGACGTCAAACAAGTCGTGCGGCAAGCCAGTTGTCCTGCAGGAGCAGTGCTGCTGTCCAGAAAGGCGAGGGCGCGTTTGGGTGCGTGTCTACAACGTAACTCTTCGTAAAATTAACCAAATCGGGCGATGCAAAAGCCAAATTGGGGTGAAATTCGACGAGGAAAACGGCGGTGAGGTCAAAAATAACGTGCGGTAAGCCAGTTTCGCCACGGTACGGGCGCTGCTGTCCAGAGTTGGAAGCACGTAGTCGGTAATGTTGGAAAATGCGTAAAAACAACGGGGCTCAACTCCAGCCCAAATTGTCAACGGTTTGGTGATAAAATTTTGAACGCGGCCGCGATCTTCAACGGTGGCCGAGGTCTAGATGTGGTTGCTGACGGCGACGTGCGTCAGTTGCCGGCGGCGTGCGGCGGTTACAAGGAGAATCGGCGTGCTCTCCAGGGATCCAAAGCAACAAACGAACACCCACAAGTGGTGGCCGATAACCTGACAAGAAGAGAGAGATATATATATGTCGATATATATGCTCGAATGCGTGTGTGCAGAACAGTCTCGCAGGGGCGGGTGTTCTCGGATACTAAGATGATATAAAATACTGAGTTAGGTGTTTTATAGCACACCGTGACACACATGACAACGGGCACTGGTGACACATCGGGCTGAGGGGTGACAGACAGGAGACCCACTGTGCCCCCCCCTTACAGTGGGGGTGGCAAGATTGGGCTCCCCGTGAAAATACCCCGGGTTTGACCGTAGCTTAGGAGATGTGGAAGCGTGGTACGTCTTTTTCGACTCTGAAGAAGCGAAAGATTTGATATCGAAAAAAAGCGCAAGAGTTTCACACACAACTGTACACGGGAGTGGAAAGCAAGGGCTACGCACCTAAGTTCATTTTTGATGGAGAATCTTTTGCCGTGTCCTCTTTCTTGAATAGAGGACAATAAAATGCATGCTATCAGTGTGTTCAATAGTACAACGACACCCGCCGTTGTCGCAAGAAAGGCACACCCTGTTGTACTTTTTCGGAGGCTTCCTCGTGTTTGCAATAACCAAGTGAACAGAGGTGGGGTGGGGGGAAAATAATACAAACGGTGATATTACACGCATGTGCTTGTGTCACAAATTTATTCCCCCAAAAACAGGACATACTTTCTATCCCCCATTATGCACTTTTCTATTCCTCGATAACCATTTCCCCCCAATTATGTCGAGGTGTTTTTCCAGAGGCGCCTTAAACTTCCCTTAGAATAAGCCAACAACAATACAGCATGCACACGTGAGGCTCTCCGCGTAGATAGGGCACATACACCAGTGGTGCCCGAATTCGGTGACCTTAATATTAGCGTCCAAAGGTCGTACGCGATCACAAAAGACTTGTAGGTGTTCACGAACTGCTCGAAGGTGACAACCGTCGCTGGAGGGTGTTCAGGGTCGCGCACAAGGGCGAGGAACTTTACGACAAGGGGAGCACTCTCTTTCCCTTTATCCGCGATAGCGGAACCACTCAACTTCTCGAATGTCTTAAGGGAGGGAACGATATATGAAGGACGGTCTGTAACCCCCAAAATGCCGATCGTGCGCGTCATGAGCTCGAGAATGTTCTTGTCAATCCTACGTAAGTAGCGCCTCCCTCCAAATAGCTTGTGTAATTACTGGAGTCGTAGGTATTGGGTGTTGCCCGTCGTAGATCGTTTCCTCGTGCATGTATTTTCACGCAGACGGATGGAATACCTCGAGTCGGAGTTGCTTGCGCAAGGTCATCTTGTCTTTCACGTGTCTATTCACGCACTCGGGACTATTCTGCGTAGATTGGATACCATCGGGCATAAAGCCAGAACCCACCCACCACCCACTTGCCCCACCAAGTCTCCACGAACCGTTGCGAGATATATTCTTCATCCTGCTTGTACAATTCGATGAAGAGCTTGAATGTATAATCACGAGCACCAGCGATACTATCGTGATGTTGTGTATGCCCGTGACGCCCTTCTTGAAACCGTGAACGTTATGAGCGTCGTTGAATAGAGCGGTCTTCTCCTTCAGCTTCGTCATGCAGTGCGACCAACATATCCCTTGCTTCATCTCTTCCGCGACAAGTGTACAGAGGTCCGTAGATAACCCCAAATGCTCCAGAACGTGCGTGATGGTTTCAGGAAGCTCGGCGTTAGCGTTGAAGAAAGCGAGGGAGTGATCCAAAGTATGATAAAGAGGTTGCCACACTTTCTGGAAACCAAGATGCATAGCCTCGATCAAGCAAAAGTCCACTATTTGCGAAGCATAGGCGTCCTCGTGCGACTTGATGGCGAGCGCTCCGAGTCGAAACCGCTTATCCAAGTAGGAAGACCCGTTGCAATCAAGGGGTAAGCCTTGCCAGTTCGTCTTGTACGTTTCGTCGCGTGAGCGGTGAAAATTTGCGAGAAGTACCTCAAGTTTCCCCCATGTGGTGTAAATCACACACCACCTTCTGCGTTTCTGCGCTGCGATATAATCCTTCACGAGTCCGGTGTAGTTCTTGTCGTACAGGGCACGCAAGTTCATCTTCCCTTTGTAAAACCTTTTCGAACGCGTGCTCCAGCCTTGGACGACAAGCATGTTCTCCAAGATATGCACGAAGTACTCAGCAGCCTCGCAAGCAAGAATGGAGATGAAGTGTGCTTGAATAATCCGTTCATAAACGGAAAAGTCTTCATTCCAGCCCGCCAGCTTCCAAGTATTAAGCTCATCTTGGGTTGTTGGGCTTCGAAAGGAATAGGAGGCAAGGTGTTCGCGGAGTTCTCGGCGTACTGCTGTTCCACTGTCACGCAGACGCCGCTCGGATCGAGAACTTGGCCTTCAAACATGCACAACGTCCCTGCGGTTCTGCGATCGGTCACGGGGTTAGCCAACAAGTTGGAGGTCGGGCAAACCTCCACGAACTGACCGCAAGACTTAATGGGTTTATTAAGCCCCATTATTTGTTTGCGATTGTTGTACACAAAGCTCTTTATGACATTGTAATCCAGCTCGTCGTCGGATTCCATGGCGTTGGTGACTGCGGAACTAAGCTTCTTGAAAATGGCTTTAGGCGGAAGCTGATCCCGGATAGCCTCCTTACACTTGTCCTTTACAACCTTCGACATACCCTTTCCTATGAAATTGGTATGGTCGTGTGTCCCACGGGTGTACAAGTTGCATGTAACAGTAGGGCCTAAGGTCGTTCAATTGACGATTTTGTAGTAAGCTCTACAGCCGTGAGTATACTGTAAAGAACACTTGAAGTTCTGAGTCACGGAAGAGTTTTTTCCCGACCTATATTCCTTCGTAGACATGGTCACACCCTCAGGGCTCAAGGTTGCCATCTTCTGTGTGCACTCAACATACGGAACACCTTTCAAGACCGTACTCCACACTAAGGGGACACGGGTACGTTTCCCCTTTCCCTTTGGTGCAACGACGAAGTCCTCTTCTTCCTCTTCCTCTTCCTCGGAAGGATATATATCCTGCACATTTTTGCCCGGGCTTGTGAACTCAAAACCGTCGGGCTCAGCCATGCTACTTTCCTCTCGTTTGGCGACACGACAACTCTTTTGTGTAATATTTCGCATGGCATGGATGCATGCTCCGGTCATACCCGGATTGCCACCAAAAAAACTTAATCTAAAAGCAGCAAGAAAATGGGTTTCCAAAATCTGAAAAACTTAATCTATATTGAATAACCTACCTTCATTATGCGTCGACGCTAGGATGTCAGCAATGGCAACACTCTTGTACATTGGCATGGCCCTTAGATGCATCTAAGAATCCGACACGTCCTTGTTGAACTGTCCACCCATCCGTCTCATGTCTTTCTTCATCAAAGTGTCTGTCAAAGTGATGAAGTTTGCGTGCATTTCGACTTTTGTGACGCCCGGCCCCATTTTGCAAAGTGAGCCGCTTTTGCCGGATGGAGATACACGCCATTATTTTGTTGGATATTTACTTCGTTACCGACATATCTATTGTCGCATTGCCGGCCGTGGAAGTAGTATACATCCGATTCGACACTATTCATGGGTCACATCAACGGTCAATACGTGCAATGAATATATGCTGACTATTACGGATTTGTTGGACAATTGTAAGCTGCGTGGACATTTTCAGGTCCTGCCAATTGCCTTTCGATTAAAGAAATCCAGGGAGGATTTAATTTATGGTAATGTTCAATAGTAGTGTGACCACGGTATAGGCGCAATAATGGTTGGGCCCGACCATCTAATCACTAGCTATCAATGGTGCTACCCTTTCCTTTCAACATTACACTCAAAAGGCGTGGGGTTATCAAAATTAAACCCACGCGAAAAATTGCTCCTAAGACGCTCTTTCGCTGCCTTCCAAACCGCGCTGGCTTCGATAGTCCTAGAGGAGGGTGCAAATGAACATATAAGTATCATTCACAAAGAGAGCATAGCAACAAGAACAAATGGCATTGAGGAAAATTAAGAAGCAGTAAATAAAAACCATCCAAGATTAACAACAAAACAAACTATCACAAACCTACTATTCGCTGATACCACCAACTGCACGCGATGCAAGAAGATCGCAGTTGTGTGGATGCTTCACCTAGTCATAATACTCTTGGAAAATTTTCCAAAAACATCATTATGCGTTGCAAGGTGAAAGGTGATATCTGCTTTTGTTCTGAAAATTATGGCGCCCCGGAAAAGAAAGCTACCAACTCAAATGAAGTGCTACGCACTCTTTCACAACCTTGGTTACAACGCGAACTACACTTTTGGCCACTTGCGCAAAGTTAGGCTGCTCGGGGTCACCTGAATGCTGTACCAGCAAGAGCACAGGCACCCTTCTGTGACGGATGAAGTCCATCTTGCTGCATCATCCCCGATTTCAACTTGTTCACACCTCCAAGGGCACTGAAACCGTCTATCAAGTCAACTTTATTCTCCGCTGCAACACGCTTGATTAATTTGAGAACAACGTCACCCACTCTAGTGCTGCTAGATGGTGCAGCATAGATCGGGGGGGGAAGCATCACGAACACGGTGGGCATAGGCTCCAAGTTCTTCGAGGCGTTGATCATCCTGCTGTAATCTGTGCACAGACCTCAGCAACAGCAGAGGGAAAGTCGGCACCCTAAGGACTGAGTGTCGGCTATCTGGTTGACAACTCGGACCAAAACAATACTTCGATGAAACTGGCTTCAGAAGAGCGCCAAGCGTGGCCCGCTTATGTCATCCATATATGTTAGCCACAAGTTTTTCAGCGATTATCACAGACTGACACTGAGGCTGTGCCTCACCTCCAGTTTAACAAATCTTTCTACAACCCTTGGATCTTCCCGGAATCCGGGATACAACTACGAAATGTGATTGACCTACCGCCCTGAGCACATACTTTGCCGGATGATTCACATCCCGTCAGCAGCAGCCTCACATCGGCAGGCGGGCACTTAGACCACACGCATACTGCTGTGTCACACCTGACAAAAATTGCGTTTGGTTGAGGACAGCAGGGTTTCCTTTGCGCATATCGGTCGTCCCGAGCATTAAAATCACGATATCCGGTTTCGGGGGAGGCATGTATGCTTGCGACTCTGGATTCACTTTCTGCACCCAAAACATTCTGCCCAACTCAGTGCGCCCTGCTTCAGATATCACACGAGCCCCTCTATCGTGCGATAATCGAAGTTCTAAACGCAGCTGCTTGTGCAGCGATGTTCACCTCGCGCGCTGCTGCTCATCGCGCATGCTGCCCCCATGTAAGAGTCTTTGTCATCACATCAGCAGATCCGATTACCGTCGTCATTACAAAATAATCTGTTGCTGCGCTTGCTTTAAGCTGTCCTCGAGGAAACAGCATCTCTCACAGCTTTGAACATTTAACCCAAGCGGGGACCGCCGTGCGAGGGAGCCACCTCACTATGTGCCTGCCACTCCTGTTCCTGCTGCCGGATCATCTCCCCGTGGGCGTGAAGCCAATGCCAATCAATGGTTGTCCGGCGGTAGCGCCGCAGTTCGCCCTTAGCCATCGCTTGGCCTTCCGCGCTGTCCAGCAACGCATCCCATCTGCTGCTGCGCTTCTGCAGAATGTGCTGATATGATTTCACCAGGTCGCGGTGCTCAGAGGTGGCGTTAAGCACGTGCTCCGCACCTTCCCCCTCCACCGCCGCCCACTTCCCTAGCTGCAGCCGTACTGCAGCGCCATGCTCGCGCATCAGCTTCCATTCGTGTGGGAAGTGGGAGTGCTTAGGCGGCTCGTGCTCCGTGAAAGCGCGGCCCTCTCCCTCACTCGCTCCTTTCCACCTCTCCCACTCCTTTAGATGCTGCTGCAGCAGCCGGCCGTACCCCATGAGCATGTCCCACTCTTGGAAGCGGCCGTCAAAGGGCCACACTGCCCAGTAGCCGTTCTCGCAGGCGCAAGACTGCCGACTTCCCTCGAAACAGCTGCGCGCGCCTCCGCTGAGCACGGCCGCGCAGTGCATCATAAAGGTGGAGACCTTGTATCCCGGTCCCAAGAAGCTTTGTAGCCACAGAGGGTACTCCGAGGACAGCGCGTCCCCGAGGCAAGCCACCTCCACGTGGCGTTTGTGCTGCGGGATCGTGACAGGGAGCCCCCTGTGATGAGTGGGCGGTGGAGATGGTGGCGGCCGAGGTGGTGGCGCCACCTGGCATCTCCCCCGGAGGAACACTCCGCGCCCACTTCGTAAGCGCGCTCCGACCTTCCGATCTGACTACTTCAAAGTGTGCCGCTGGCATCAGCTTCACTCTGGATGAAAACGAGCCGTCTGCAAGACACCGCTGGTCGCAGCAGGAACCCCTACCCCGAGGGTGGAACTGAGAAAAAGACTGCTGAGTGAGGTGCCCTAGAAGTGAGCACGCAGGATCAAGACAGGGTCTCTGGTACATCTGAGCGACACGCTCTCTCCGCGACATGCAGGCGCACACCTTGGCGGCGCGTTGCGCAGCTAAGGTTTGAGCGCGCGCGTTCCTGAGCTGCTGTGCCGCAGCGGCCTGCCTGTGAACGACGGCTGATGGAAGCGCGAAGAAGCCGTCGTCGAGGAGATTCCTACTAGCGACGGCTGGACGCGGTACACCTCGAAACCTGCGTCCTTCCTGCGATTTCAAAGCAAAGCATGCCTTAACAAGCTTTCAAGCATGCTACGAGGACAAGGATTTACCTCGAGCGGTATATAGCAAGCTGCTTTGAATCACGGACAACTTGTTGAAGCACTGAACACGAACTTCTGGATAGCTAGTTTCAAGCACCGGAGAGCATACACGCTTGTGGGGAAATATGAATTGTATGCATGAAGGCGTCGGTTAGGCGATTTCAAGACAACCCAGTCGGGAATAAAACATTTTAAGTGCTGTCCTGGCCTGCCTCACAAGGTGTTGCTCAGCGGTATGCGGACGCCATCCTCGAAGTTGGCGTACGGATAAGGGGTGAAAAGTAAGCGCTCTCAGGTTAAAGGAATGGGGGTGGAACTTGCCACAACTAAAAGCAATCGATCGAGACACATGGGAGTTTGGCACACCTCTTGGTTCGTTTCCACGCTCCACGTTGCTGACGCGCTGCTATCTCGAGCCACCACGGCTGATAATACGAGTGTGATGAGTAGCGCGCAAAAAGTCTGTCGCATCTTGACTTGTAAGAAAATTCACCACCTCATTCTGCACCCACAGGAAATTTGGAACACGAATATCGTCGTACGGATAGTCCTGTATTGCCAGATCTCGACGACTTCTTCCCCAGAACACACTGACTGCTGATGTCGTTTTCTAAGGTGTGAAGACATCACGGATCATAGGTGTCGTGACTAAAGTAAGTTAAGTCCAAAGTGGGTTAAAGCGAATTCTCGTCCCTTAAGTGACCGCATTCGAAATAACACAGCTACCAGTTGGAGTGGAGTGTATAGCGCCAGGCATGCGATGCATTACGGAGAATAACTCGTCAAGGTCGTCCGTCGCGAGCATTTGGTTTGAATTCTATTCGGCGAGTAAAGGAAAAGCACGATATATTGCCTATTCGTATCCATTCGATTGCTTCTGGATATACTACTACTTCAACTTGTCGCGAACTGGAACTCGTGTTTCCCTTTCGTTTGCGTTTACCGTTTCCGCCTTCTTAGGTTCTTTGATCTTTCGTTTGCTTTCACCATTTTCGATTTCGATTTTCATTTTCGATTTTGTGTTTTATAGGCATGGCATGGATTTTATGGCATGGCATGGCATATGATAATGATTGGATATCATATGGCATATGACATCATATGACATATACATATTACATATGACAGTTCTGAGTTCAGCCATGTACGATGTGTCACGATGTCTCAGATGTTCAGCCATAGGGCTCTACTGTGTCCACATAGCCAAGCATCGTCCATCGAGCATGGAGGTTGGAGCACCACGCGACGGGGATGAGCATCAGCAAATTCAGCATCGTGCATCGTGCTTCGTGCGGCAGTGTCGACTTTTTATTAAAAGCTATAAACGTAAGGCCTAGCGTAGGCCTTACGTTAGGGCGGTCGGGTGACACTGTAATAACTATTACTATACAGTACTGTAAGGCGCAGGCGTGAGGCCGAACGGACGGAAGCTCGCTAGCTCGGAAGGCGAAGCGAAGTGAACAGATCCAAAGCTGTGAGCACATCCAAACGAGATAGAGTATAAAGAGAGGTTCTCTACTTGAAACCGCGCAGACGAGGGAAGATTGGACTTAATTTTTTAGTGCGGAGCGCCTCCTATTTCGGGAGTATCATTGACCATATTGACCTATTGCACCCTAAGGATTATTGATATTTTAAGAGGGGTGATATGCCTTACGATGCAGCAAGGGTCCAGAAGGAACTGGTTGAGATAGAGAGGGATAAGGCGTCGGGCGTAGGTATTGAGATGAAAGGAGATAATCTGGGACACCTAGTGGGCGTGATTAAAGGTGAGATTGCAATTCACCACTTCACCACGCCTAACAGTCATCCATTGAAGCCACCTGACACCGATTACTCGCGCAGGCCCGGAATCTTCGCCATACGATGGGGGGACTTTTAAGGCGAGTTCCTCAAAGACCAGAAGCGTTTCTTGTAGTTAGGCTCGTGATGATTTTATTTAATTTATAGGACCATGTTTAGTAGTTTACTCATGCTTCGTGCTATTTTTGTTTGTTATATGTTCGTGTTATGCCATTCGCTTTCCCTTCTTGTGTAGCCTTTATGCCTCCGGATTTGCGCTGTGTCAGGTGGATATTGAGATCACCCCCTCCTATCCGTTCGAGCCTCCTAAGATGAGGTTCATAACCAAAGTGTGGTAGGTTATACGTCTGCCTGTTTTCTGATTTTACAACTGTTTCTCCTTTCAGCGTAGAGTCTTGGCTGGAGCGTTCTGAAACTCTGTCGCCTTGTGGTTTGCATAGGCACCCAAATGTTAGCAGTCAAAATGGAGCTATCTGCTTGGATATCCTTAAAGATCAGTGGAGCCCAGCCTTGACCTTGAAAACCGCGCTTCTTTCCGTGCAAGCTCTGTTATCCTCGCCGGAGCCGGACGATCCACAGGTGTGGCCGGGAAGGAATTGCTAATTTTGCCTAGCTTAGTCGTTGAGCAAAGCACAAAACTCGCACGTGTACTAGCCGCGTATCTACCTTTGTTCTTCAGTGGAACTCGCTAACGGAAGCTCTATGTCCTTCCATAGTTGTGCAACGAATTCCGGTTACAAAGTCTGTTTGTGATCGTCCGGATTTCGAGTGCGAAGTCACTGTAATCTTGCCATCAATGTTCTCGAATTGCTACGCAGACAGCAAGTATGCGGCAGAGTTAAAAACCCAATGTGCCCTGCTTTCAGGCTGTAAAGTCAAAAGTAGTAACTCCATCCTCTGTTGCTTTTTGTTACCCCTCAATCTGCCCGTGTCGCTTTTTCCTTCATGCCCCTTCTTTTTTGCAATGCTCGTCATCCGTGCACTGAGTTCGGAGTTGTGCAACGTGCTTGTGCACAGGACGCGGTGGTCGCAAAGCAATATATTAACGAGCAGGAGACTTTTAGGAGTACCGCACGCTATTGGACAGGTTCGTGCACAGCAATTGGTCCTCTATGCTGCGTTTTTTGTCTTTCGTGCGTTGCCTTGGAGACTCATCGAATGTTTTGCCTCCACGTTCGCAGAGGCGTTTGCTAAGGTTGTAAACGACGACGACAAGGTTTGTCACTCTTAAATACAGTTGTTCTGTGCTCTGGTGTTTTATCTCATGAAAGTGGGTGCCCCAAAGTGAATGCTTGAAACAGCTTCGATGCTTAAATGTATTGCGCCTGCGGTAAAACCTAGTGGTGGCAAGTTTCTGATGGAGCAGTTTTGAGTCACCACTTTTTCACCAAAACTTGGCAAAGATCAGCGATACAACGCTTGGATCATTAAGGTCGCCTTAGTTTTTATTTCGTGGTTCATTTGGGCCTTCCTAATTGTCCTGTGCTGGTGAGTCGCATGGTACGGTGCTCGATTACTGTAGCATTTCGACTGGTTCGCGAGTTTCAAGACCAACCGAGGGAAGAGAAAGCGACCGTAGAGCTCGCGCGCCCTGTTGCAAGGCCCCTTGCTAGTTTGCACTATTGCGGTTGCTCGCAGAAATTTAATCATAGATTTCGATATTACTTGTGAGTGCCCCTGTGCAGGTGACCCGGCTTGTTGAAATGGGATTCGGTGAAGGCGATGTGAAGGCAGCTCTTGCCAAGTGTGGAGGGGACGAAAACGCGGCTTTGGAACAGCTATGCGGAGGCAGCTGATATGTGCTGCTCAGTTTCAATTTGCACCTGGTTTACAAAGTGCCAAGCACAAAGCATGTTGCATCGACGTTCAAATCAGGTTGACAAAGGTTATTCACCCATCGAGCTTGTAGGTCATACGAAGACATTTGCATCCAAAGACAAACATGAAGGGCACTTTTTACTTCTGGTTGTAGGTTGGCTTCGTTAGTTGGGGAAGGGAAAAGAGGGGATATGTAATTCTTGTTAAACACTGAGAATGCGAAAGGCTGGCTTATCATGTTTATTTCATAGGGCTGCTGACCTTAGCAATATTGTTTGGGGAAGTTATGTTTATGGTACTATTCCTTTGCGATGTTCACAACCTATTGACCATTATTTTATGTCATGCAACTGTGTTGGTTTTTTACTTACCTTAAAAACAGCAATTCCTTTTCGATTCTGACGTGCACGGTATAATCGTGATGCCCCTAACCAATCCAACCATTAAACGAGTAAATATTGCAGGGAAGTATGTCGAGTCGCGTGATTCTTCCCCTCATGATAACGGTTTCACTATATCACCAAGCTATCTATATTCCGTCAGAAATGCTCTTTCGATCAAAGTGACGAGTGAGCTTTTCTTAGAAACGATAAAGGTATTTTTCTTCTAGCAGCATTTACAATTCAACGGACTTTTGGAAATCAACGGGACCGATGGCGCAATATTGCAGGAAATGTAGCGCAATTAGTAGAACCATCTATTGACCGCATCGATGTTCACAAGTTCATAATAGCCAGTTTCGATTGTAATTGAATATGCTCGTTCTTGTAACTCACTCGGGCGCCTTCGGGGACGTTTTTAGGGGCTAGATGGAAATGTCGCAGTTTCATCGTGAACGCGTGGCCCAGAAAATTCGTGATCGCTTGTAGTACAATAAACACGTGGATAATAACCTTATAGGTTATGGTGCACCTTCATGTTGAAATTGCGATATATCCGGCTCTGAGGCACAAGTCTAACGATGCCTACTTTCTTCCGCGGAAGGCGCGCCGTCACGTATAATATTCGTAATACGGTCACACATTTATCCGTGTTTCATTGTGTTACGAGTGTCAACGGAATCTCTGGGTTAAATTTTCACGATGGAAAGGTAACATTTTCACATGACCTTCCAGGGATTGATAGCGAAGGAGGTGCGCGACGGGTTCGCGGACTTTTCGTGGGGGGGGGGGTGGGGCGCCTTTGGGAACGTTTTAAGGGGCTAGATTTCGATATCTCATTCTGATCTGACTTTGGAAGTGACTAACACTGGGAACAGGGTCAAAACCAGACCCAAAACGTGACATTTTTTAATAATTATACCAGACTGCGCACCTTCTGGGCATGAAATGAGGGTATCGCTGGAAAGATCTTTCCAAGCCGGGTACATTGCAATCTTGACCTCACGCGCCGATGGTGCGCGTCGCTTAATATTCATTAACCACTACGAACACGTTTTTGGGTTAGATAATTATCCAGGTTTTCATCGAGTTACAAGTGTTAACAAATTCAATAGATCACGTATTCACGATGAAAACGTTACATTTTATCTAACACTAAAAATGTTGTCGAAGGGCCCGAGGGCTTTCTTTTCTTCAACCGCAGCGCCTCCCCCGCCATCAATCCTCGGAAAGTCTATCGTGAAAACGTTAAAAACGTCACGTTTTCATCTAGCCCCTTAAAATGTTCCCGAAAGCAGTGCCCGAGCGGCGAGACGTTTTTGTACCACCGCATACCTTACTTTGATGTGGATTTGCTTGTGCTAGGGTAATATCAAAACTTCGTACGTATCGTTTATTTACACCGTAACAAATTGGTATCAAGTGTGGAACAAATTGGTAACAAACGTGGAAGAATATACATATATATAGCCCATACGCTACGGCCGTTCGCGTCCTCACATCGCATCGAATATTGCAAAAGCGCCGTAACGCCGTTAATTCATCTGCCTTGTCAGGTTAATATATATATGTGTGCATAATATACATGAAGGGGTGTTAGAAGACGGTCTTTGTAGACTGACTTTTCGTGCTTGAAAGGTGCTGGTTTTGACAAGGGGAGATGTGCAGCTTGTATAGACGCGACTGGCCAGGCGCTATGTGGAAGAAATATATGTACGCTAGTGGGACAGGTGGTTTGTCGATACGAGTTATACTTTACGGCGGGTTGGGGCGGTATATAGTCGCGCGGATTTCATTCGTCGTATATTAAATTTGTAAATGGGGGCAGGCTTAGATTGCATTTCGTTATTGGTTGCTATCCAAGGCGTTTTTAGTGATTTGACCGCTCTGACTGTATGGCATGGCATTTTGGTCGCTGTGGTCGTGGCCACTGTGATCGTTCTAGGTGTTCTGGGCGTTGTGCATGACCTGACTCATCTGGAAGTTCTGGTCGTTTTGGGCGTTCGTTTTATTTTGGGTGTTCCGACCCTAGTGGTGATCGCTTCGGCCGTTTCGGCCGCTCTGGCCGCTCTGGCCGCTCTCGCTGGCCGCTCTCGCTGGCCGCTCTCGCTGGCCGCTCTCGCTGGCCGCTCTCGCTGGTATGGCTGCTTTGGCTGATATGGTCGGTCCGACTTTTATGGGCGTTCTGATCGCTCTTGCCGTTCTCGCCATTCTGGCTGGTGTGGCCGTTTCCATTTCCGTTGGTGTTCTGACCATTCCCGTTTCGCCGTTCTGGCTTTCTGTTCTTGTCCTTCGGCCGAATGATTCGGCCGCTGTGGTTGATGGCGTTATGATGTTATCAAATGTAGGTTGCACCGTGGGTGCCGATATATCGACGTTTAGAGTATGCGTATATAATTTTGACGGGATGAATGAATGTGATTAAGTCGTTATTGATTTATTTGTCGATATGTGGCCGCTGCGGTTGTTGTGGCCACTTTGGTTTTGGATGTTCTGACTCGTCTGGTCGTTCTGGTCGTTATGATCGGTCTGGTCGTTCTGGGCGTTCTTTTTATATTTTAGATGTTCCGACCCCGATTATGATCGCTTCGGCCGTTCTGGCCGTTCTCGCTGGCTGCTCTGGCCGCTTTGGCTGAATGTCGCTGTCGTTGTTTCGTGTCGCGTGTCGGTCGTCGGATTCGGTCGTAGGTTACGGTAAGGTTGCGGTTGTCGGTTGCTTTCGGTCATCGTTCGTCGCGGTCAGTCGTGGTCGTGGACGTGGCGTGGCGTGGTCGTCGTGTACTGTATTAAAGATACTGAAGAGACTAAAGCGAACCGCCATTAGCAACGACACTTACGTGATCTGCGGGGCCCACAAAGCATACATAACTGCCACTGATGTCACCATAACAACTACAGTAAGTCGAGCAGCCCCGCTATGATATAACGGCCAGAACGACTAGAAGCGCCAGAACGTCGTAACGACCAGAACGCCACGGGGAGTAAGGCGGTCAGAAAGATCACACCGATATAATCTACAGATCGCTGTCATGTCGTACGATCACGATGCCATCTAGAACGGCCAGAACGACCAGAATCCGAATCACACATCCTCATTGATACTTCTTCACGCAACAGTTGTCGAATCTTCCGATTTTCATCAATGTTAAAATACCAAAGAGACTAAAGCGGACCGCCAATAGCAGCGACAATGACGCGATCTTCTGAGGGACCCACAAACTAAGCAAACATAACTGCCACCGATGCGGATGCGAGGTATATTATATTATCCATGGCGTTGATACAGCCTCGGCCATACCCCAGTGATGGCTATCATTACATTACCACCCACAACCTGATCGTGTGATTACCACTCGCCCCCTTATTTCATACCCACCTGCACACCAGCGCGCGGTCAAACAGCGCTCACCCTGATTTGGACACCCCCAGTGGCCACCACCCCCTATCTGAGGCAAAAGACCGGTGTCAACCGACCCATGGCGTTGATACAACCTAGCACACAAATAACTGGTTATAAATTACCGACCACAACATCATCGCATCATTCCTACTCACCCGTATCCCATCCCCACATACCGCACTCAATCACTCACTCACTCACTCACTCACTCACTCACTCACTCACTCACTCACTCACTCACTCACTCACTCACTCAATCCCTCACTCACTCGCTCAACCACTCACTCACTCACTCAACCACTCACTCACTCACTCAACCACTCGCCGGCCGTCGCGCGAATAGGCTTACTCGGCGACTAGGCTTGAGATATATTTCTTACTCGGTGACAATAGCGCCCGCCACGTAAACTTGCCACGTAACGGTGCCGTTCTTATTCACATCGAATACCTGCAAAATCACTGGACGACTATGAAATGTAGAGGATATTCGTAATCACAATATGATATTCTACATGCATACATACGGTCATCGTGTGCAGGAACGCGACGTATACAGGTGCTCGCCAGCGTCAGTCGCGCGACACGTACAACAACGGGGTGTTGACTCACTGTTAACATCTTACCCACACATAATGCGATTCTATAAATTTTTTTAAAAAGGGGTGTTGACTCGCGCTCCCGCGTCGGAGTGCCACGACATTTATTGTTGAAATACGCAATCAAATATATACCTGATCTACGATTCTCTCAAATATTGACGAGCTTAAAAAGCTTTTGAATCCAACCCATCACAAATACCACCAACTTGTATCGATGTATCTAATGCTTCGTAAAAATATTCGAATTTTCGCCGATAGCCTTGACATCTGCTTCTTATGTTTTGGAACCCGGCCAAATACCTCTGCTCATTATGATTTATAACCATTCGTCGTCGCTGGTTTTGATCTCCATTCGCTGTACGCGTTATGAATTTAGAAATGGGTTATCTGAGTGACCATCCCTAATCCGAGAAAGTGTAAAATCTTGTGGTTCCGAAGGAACCATTTCCCGGGTGAAACATGCCCCGCGCAGCGGCCGATTTTTTTTGAGAATATGATTATTTGTTCACTTAGTCAAAGTTGAATTCTTAACTGCTTACATAATACAAATTGATAATTATCAAGTTATCGCATAATGACATATAACACGTATGCGTTTTAATTTGAATTGCATTCTAGACAACTTTCATGCAAACATTATCAATTTATCATATAATGAATAGAATGTGGTATCAGTGGGGTTCTACTATAATCTCTGCCATCTATCCCTCAACCATAAATGGGAGCTTGCTCTTACGCTTGTGCAAGCGGGAGATCATGGCTGGCAATTTAATATGTTTTTCTCTGCCCTGCCGATAAATATGCTGGAAGTGCCATGGTTTACCCTTAAAATGAAGGTTCAAGGCCGCTGTCAAGAAACCATCCGCCTCCGATGACTCAGGGCCATTGTATTCGATAAAGCTTTCCATGATGTAGGTTTCTTGCGTCAGTCCCCTCACTGCTTGTGCATGGCGATCCACCGTGGATCCCATGCCTTCCACCACCGCCTCATTTTCGATCTTCAATGCGTTTCCATATTTTCCATCTTTTCGCCGCGCGGGCCTTCGGCCCGCATGTTCCCTCGTTTCCCTTTTCTTCCCCTTTTCCCGGCCAGCCGCGCGGGCCTTCGGCCCGCATTTTCCCCCGCTCCTTGTTTTCCCCCTCCTTTCCGCGATAGCGCGGGCCTCCGGCCCGCGCAGTTTTTCCCGGGCGTCCCGACAACTTTTCCCGGGTCGTCAAGAAATTCCCGTGGTTCCAAGGGAACCACCCACTCCCATTTTATCGGATTAGGTGACCATCTCCGTTCGCCCTTTTTGTATATTTGCTACGTATGAGGAAAAAGAACAGATATTAAAATTTAGCATAGCGCAGATGCGTCTCTGGCGTCGTCCTTGATTTTGGGAGAGCCTATTCAACCCCCACTAGGTGCATGTCATACATGCCCGGTCGGTTTTCGTCATGGCATCTCTCGTTTGGTTTGGTTTGGTTTGGTTTGGTTTGGTTTGGTTTGGTTTGGTTTCGTTTGGTTTCGTTTGGTTTCGTTTGTTTCTGTAGAAGACGAACCGTATGATGCCGCTCCGTATTTGCCGGTGCTTGTACAAGACCCCCCCAAAACTGCAGAGTCACCCGAATTTTCACCCCGACAATCTCGATTGATGACCAGGTATATGTCTTTCTTGGGCAGGATTGCCTTGCTATCATCCTAGCCACAAATTCTAATCCGCCTGTGCATTCTGTGTGCCCGCAGATGATGACACCAAGCTCCTCGCACACACACATTGCGGTGCATTGGCTACTTTGAAGAGGCGCACGTAGAATAATAACAATAAGAATAACACATAGTCTTCGATATGCAACGAGGTTGTGTCATTGTGAGATGACCTTTTGACAATAGTAGGGTGAGATTTGTACTTTTTATGTAACATGTCTTACGTTGGTATGTAAAATGTCACGCATTATAAAGCCTGCCTATCTCTTCATCAGCATTCATTTCTCGCTTTCGCTCACGATAGACCCCACCTCCTACCAGTGAGCGACACACCCAGATGCCAGACTACTACATTGTCCTTTTCCGTTTTGTGCTTCCCGCCATCCGGGAAAGACGCCGTTCCCGCGAGGAATGCTTTTTGCACGCATGGGTAGAAGAACGATTTCTGTGGGCCCTTGAAACACGAGTACGCATTACATGCCCCGATATCCCTGGCACATTTACCTCAGAAATTATTGTGTTTCCTGTGACACTTGCGCGGTTTTTTTTTTCATCCTCGGAGAATTGTGAACGACGACGTCGGCGGCTTAAGAGTCAATGAGGCGTCCTACTTTAATCGGACTAGTTGGATTTCCGGTATGAATTTTTATCGCAGTATAAACGAACTCCACCGACGATGGCTATATGATCACCATTGGGCCTGGTGCAACGGTTGGTTTCGCAACCTCCTTGACTATGACGCTGATGGTAGCGAATTCGTCTATGATCGTGTATACGACCGGCCCTGTTGCGATGATTGCGGAAGGTCAGATTCACTTGTTATGCGAGTGACTTACCCACATCGATACATATGTGTCGACCGCGCGAGTTGCGAGTTCTGGCAGGATACCGATGATACCGAAATCCCAGAGTTGCTGTCCTCCGACTCCGACTAAGGTATAAATAAAGCTCAATACCTCTTACACAGCCTCCGTTTCTTGCTTTCGCTCACCATCGTGCCACCCATGCCACCTCCTACCATTCTGAGAGCCACCCACCTGATGACAGCCCACGGCCACTTTCCCCTTTTCAGATGCGGCACAGAGGTCACCTATAGAAGTGTTGCTAGCATTACGAAGCACAATCGAGGTCTTACTGACAACACCTTCGACTAGACGTGAAGAATTACAATCGCTGACCGTCTACACGGATGTGCCCGACAAGTGCGAAATCTCTAAGTTTGAAGTTAGGCTGCAGCGGCACGCGTTCACTTTGAACAATCTCGACTTTGGGAAGCCCACATATCATCACAGCATCTGGAACTGTGCTATGCTCGCCACTCCCTTATGGGACCTAAGAACTAATGCCACACCGCTACATCTGTGTCGATCGGGAGGCTTGCGATAGTGTGATTGAGCTTGAAGAAGCTGACGAGGACACAGATTCGGAATGGGGCTATCATTTGGACGACTCAACCGATTCGGATCCGTCGGCGGGTTCCCTGCACGATTAGTCACGATTAGTCATAATGCACGATTGAATAGAATACACATGGAATGTAACAACCACTGTGTAATAATGTAACATACAATGATTATAAAAAAATGTGAAGATCGGGGTTCTTATACCATTGCTTGTACCATACACGTGTTATGCTAGTGACTAGTAACCCACATCGATACATATGTGTCGACCGCGCGGATTGCGAGTTCTGGCGCTGAATATTCAGGGGGTGACGCGTGGAAGACTCCGCGATTAATGGTTATTCCAGTCGACGTTGTCCGCCTATTGGTCTGGTGTTACCATAATGACGAAACGACATCTTTCGACGAGTACGGCTACAGTAATACGGGTAAGATCCATACCATTATCACGAATTCTATTGATAATATAATACCTTTATTTAAATCATATTTGTTATGTTCGCATGCAAATGGTCTTATGATATTTTTGTTGCCCGCATCGAGAAGAATTGTTTTATAGAATAGATGGGTGGTGGCTAAAACCACCGATTGAGATTCGACCATCAATTCAAATCAAGACGAGTCATCCGCCGACAGTCGACAAGGTCAGTGCAGATGTACTCGTCGCCAATACGGGTAAGATCCATATCAATGCGTCGGCATCGACTTCAGGCAGGCCTCATAGACAACTCGTACCGCGACGGGTAGATCCATTGAGGATCTGCATGCTCGTTGTAAAAGCCGTTGTACCAGGCCCAATGATATTCACGAAGCCACCGTTTTTCGAAGTCGTCGAAATCGATGTAGTCTAGCCGGAATCTGAAGTTGTTTGACATGCCAGGTCCTTGCCAATGGAACCCTTCATCATCGTAATGTGGGGCTTCAAAGTTGGAGGTAGGGAATATCTGCAAGAAATTTCCCCGATCACGAACATCCCCCCAATCGACTTCGAGCAGATCACGTAATTCATGGAAATAGTGAGCCAAAGTTACAGGCATCCAAACATCACCAAACATCACCAAACATGCCCGAAAACGTCAAAACGTTTTCTTCCAACGCCCACAAGAAACGTTCTTCGACCCATGCCTGCACAAAGTATTCCTCACGCAATTGACGCATTTCCCGAATGTAAGGAAGAACAATCCCAAACAGGATGTAATGGGTATCCGCCATTCTTGATAATGCAAAGATGAAGCGGTGTGTCTTCCAGGAAGGAATGGAAAATGATCCTCCTAAAGGCCTCAAGCGATTTAAATATTGCCAAGGAGGGCTTGGGCCTCTCAAGGTGAATGCCGCAAACCAATAGGATGAAACCAACAATCACAAGATTGGCCAAGATAAGATTGGCGCGGACAAATGTTGGCCCAAGATTGGCGCGGATTGCGAGTTCTGGCAGGATACCGAAGTCCCACAGTTGCTGTCCGACTCCGACTCCGACTAAGGTATAAAAGCTCAATTCATCTTACTTAGCCTTCATTTGTTGCTTTCGCTCACCATCGTGCCACCCCTGCCACCTCCTACCAGAGAGTGAGCGACGCGCCTCTGCAAACTCGTGATGCCTTCAGTGTTAAGGTTTGGTGTGCATCGGAATCGTGCCAGTATCTAAGGCTGGCATTTTACCGGGTAAAGGATTTTCGGCCTTGGTAATACCGGTAAAATTACCGGTAATACTTTACTGGGTAATACCGTGGTAATACCGACGTGCGAGGGACTCTCAAAACCTTGCCCACGAGGCCATTCTCTCTACACACACTTTTGCACACTGCCCCCACGAGGCCATTCTCTCTACACACACTTTTGCGCACTGCCCCCACGAGGACATTATCTATACACACACTTTTGCGCACTGCCCCAAATGTCCGATTCCGACATTTTTAAATGGGTATGGCACCGCCACGCAGGCCCGTCAACGAAAATGTTGAGTAAAGTTTCGATGAGACGAATTCACGGAACCACTACCCATGGATGGCGGCTGGTAACCTGGTATGGTAGTCACGGATTCATGGTAACACAGGGGTAAAATGGGGTAAAATCGTGATTCCAGGTGGTAATACCAATGGTAATACCAAAATGGTATTACCAATGGTAAAGGATTTTGGGAATTTGGCACTTTACCACACTAGAGCATGGTAAAGGATTATGGGCCTTGGTATTACCGGTAAAATTACCGGGTAATACCGGTAAAGGTATTACCAGTGGTAAAACCAGTGCCAGCCTTACCAGTATCGATGTAGATGCCATTCATCGCCATGAGATGGTGCACCGACCATGCCCCGAATGCAATTTGCACCAGTGGAATTTGAGAACGATGGCAAACCGCCCTGTCCGACGCCCTTCCGATGCTCACAGGCATGATCTGATAATGGCTATGTGGCGCTTTACCCGACGAACTCGGTTTTATCTGTTTTTTTTTGAATTGGTAGAGCCGGAACGCTATCCCGATCGCGCTGAATATGCATGGGGTGAAGCGTGGATGACTCCGCGATTAATGGTTATTCCAGTCGACGTTGTACGCCTATTGGTCTGTTGGTACCAGAATGACGAAACGACACCTTTCGACGAGTACTGTATCAGTTGCGATTGCCTTAGTTGAGCAGGTATAAAAGCTCAATACCTCTTACTTAGCCTTCATTTGCTGCTTACGCTCACCATCGTGCCACCTAAGCTTGACACTAGCAACTAACAACTGACCACGCTCAGCCCAAAAGCTACCTGAATGCCTCAAGGCAAACTCGTCATGAAATGCGATTATTGTGACCTTCCTGCAAACGTTCGCATATGGTTTAATGCTGGTTCGCATCTTGTTGCGATAAATGAGCATACCGAACATTTCGCGTGTATGCGTTGTTCTTACGAAATATTCATGTGCGAGGAAGCAATGGACGACGAAGACGGAGTATACTGGGAGCTGATAGATTAGTAGACCATTACTTTCCGGCGTCTGAAAGGCGTGGAATGAACTAATTCGAGATCGCTTGCCAACTTACGTACTTTGCAATGTAATAGTAACGCTATGATATGTTGTACGACCAGCTGACTTTGTTATGGCATTTGCGACATATATATAT